>JAJHUR010073907.1:0-18281 GCA_027495735.1 Lutjanus campechanus
TATCTTGTTACCAGGTCATGATTTTTGGAAAGAGACACTGGTTTAGAACTTTTAAAATGTTTTTTTTTTTTTTTTTATGCTTTAAGCTCCACAAGCCAAGTGCCAATTAGTCCCATAATATTGGAGAGAAGAATGACATTTCTACAGCTGATATCTCCAAAAATCTGCAACTCACATAACAAAAAATCTAGATGGATAAACAGCACTACAGGCTGCAGGGTAAAAACGTGTGTTTTTGATTTTGGGGTGAAGTGTCCCTTTAAAATCATGATGATGTGACATTTGTTGGCATGTGTACCAAACAAATATATTTTCTTACATGTGGAGAACAAGATTTGTGGATCAGGACATATCTGCAATACTTCATTATAATACTGTTTAGAAACATTATTCCCTCATCAAAAAAATTGGATTTGGATATTTCACTTGGCCATACTGTGTTGTTGACAATATTTTGGTTAACTGTGCAGCCCTGGTCTGAATTTTGTTCAGATTTAAAAGCTAATTGCTCCCTGTTCTTGCATTATTATATTATCATTATATCAGTAATATTAAATTGTTTTAAAATAACCATAATAATGTTTATCACAATTATTTCTGGGACAGTATACCACCTGACAAAATCAGTTATTGTGACAGGCCTACATGTTATTCTGGTTGGTAGTAAGACTAAGTAACACAGTATCATGCCTACTGATACAATGGAGACCAACCCACTCAGTCACACCCAAGTCCTGTTACCTGCTCCTGCCTGACTGGTGACTATTTCAAAAGCCAGCCAGGGCTCCAGTTATAGACCTGAGCGTGCCTTTTCTGTGACTTTCTAGAACTCATTCAGATTAACAGATGACATGTGAGAAATTCTAAGAAAGACAGGAAAAGCCATCCTCAATCACTATTGATTTCCAATCTATTTCCCATTACATGTGGAATGAAAATGCAATCAATGCATGAAGAGAGTTGAAAAATAAAACCTACAACTTTCTGTAAAACGAGCCGTTCAGAAAATACCAGGACATTTAATGACTTCCTCGAGAGAATTAGCCTGATCAAATTTCCTGTCTTTCTACTTCCACCATGAGCACTGAAAGATAAACTGTCTGCAAAAAGCAGCTTTCAGATTGTGTTGAGCTTTAACCGTGCTGTTATTTTACTGCTCATGATTCAGTTTTTAGAGTTCATATCTGAGTTTAAATGAATTCTCTCATCATGCAGCGATTTCTTCTTCTGCAAACATCACTGAGAGTAGAGACGTGAAACTGATGACAACTATACATTTGGCAGCGATATTGCACATTAGGACGCGTCACAGAGGGGATTACTAATGCAGCTGGACCGCAGCCATCAGCAGCATCATCAGGAGCTGCCACAGACCACTGGCCTAAATACTGCCTCATACAATCATTTAAGGTGCTTGGTTTCAACACTGAGCGTGTTCAGTCTGCTTACAAACTGTGTTTGTCTGCGGACAAACTCAATAAAGGACCCGTTAGACCAAAAACAGATTTGATCTCATCAAAACAGTAACAGGTATATTATTCAGGTATATTTATTCAATATATTGAAAACATTTCTTGAGTTGAGAATGAGCCTCTCCTTTTTTTCTACATAACAAGGCTAGATTTGTTTAGAGGCTGCTGTGTTCACGGCCATGTTCAGAAGAGGCATTGATTTGCCACAGTTAATAGAACAGAAATTCTTGTTCTGCCCATGAGAATCTGGTCAGAGCAACAAAGTTGTCATTCTGTTGCTGTTGTGTGCTGACAAGTCAGTATGAGAGGTTTCCCTTACAATACGCTGGGACTTAAGACAGTACAAATCAATGATGAACAATGGCTGAAACCCATGGTTGAGTTTGTGAGCTATTTTTTTAAATTTAGTTTTAGTCCTATGTCAAATGTCCTCGTTAGTTTTTATTAGTCAACATCATCCTGTTTTAGTCAAATAAAAGTCTAGGCATTGTAGTCTTATTTTAGTCAAAGAAGACTGTAACTATTTTGGTCAAATTTGGTCAAAGTTATTTCACATAAGATTTCAACAAATGAGAAACCAGGTTAAATGACAAACAAGACAGACACCATAATGTAACACCACCGCCTTACTAGTTGACTTAATATTAGGGCTGTTAATCACAAGTTTTATCACGATACAATATTACATCAGTTCTTTGGACAGTGATACAGTGTTTGCCGATATCACAAAGTCTGCCACGATACGATGTCAATTCAATTCAATTCAATTCAAGTGTGTGCTGTGGATATCAGATGATATCATATGTCCATTTAAAATATTTGGTAGCATTTATCTCAACTAACAAAAAGCAACTAAATTATAATGCAACAATAACATGCCATGGGAATTTCAAAACAAAAGTGCATCTTAAATATGATAATAGATCGATATTTTCACTTTGCATCCACCATGTTGGATCATTGAACAGTGAATCAATATTTTCATCAAGACTTAAGAATTGTTACACTCCTACTTAACATCGCTATAAAACATATCATTAACCTACTAATTTGTTTGTGGTGAAAATTCAGCACTTTTCATGTGGATGTCGTCACTTGAAGCAATAAACTCCTCAGTGCTGCTTTATTTACCAAGACAGCAGAGTTCTGCTGCTAGCAGAACTGTACAGCAGTGCCTCCATGTACCAGGATGCAATGCATGCGAGCTTCTGGTGACTACACCCATGGAAATATTTCTGAAATAATTATTGTGTATTTTATGCATTTATTTTTTAATCAGATGCCACAGGTATGTAGCATACCCAGACTTTCAAATGTGTTGGTGGCACTTCAGCAAACTGAACTGCAAACTCTCAAATAAACTGCACTAGACTTCACCACACCACAGACTGTTTGGATTATAGCTGCTGCAGTAGTGGGCCAATCACACTTGGCACTTAACAGAAGAATATTTACAGTGATTGGCTGCAAGCAAAACCATACAAAGTAGTCTTTTTTTCTCCATCTGGATAGAAAATGATCTAATGCAGGTATCCGTTGACCGGAGAAGTTTCAATTCTACCTGATATGGTGTTGTTTCCGAACAATGGTTGGTTATGCACCAAAGATGTAGCAAACCTTCCAGAAACCCACATGCATTAATGACTGGTGATGAGTACTTACAAAGTCATCCCCCGAGTCTGCCCCCACTGAGGTGATGGACTCTTTGCTGATGGTACGCGGTATACGAACACCACTCCGGGGCGCTGTGGCCGCCTCCTCTGCAATCTTCTTCTTCAATTTGGCGAACATGTCTGTCCTTTCAGTGTCTCTTTCTGAGTGCAATTTGCAGTTTCTGGAGAGTGAGAGACTTCACGTGATGCATGGAGTTTAAGGCTCCTTGTTCTGGGGGCTGAAACTGAGCCACGTCCTCATGCAGTACCACTCAAGAATCAGGAAGGTTTGTACTGGTGATCCCATTCTGCTACATCTAGAACAGAACAGAAACAGTTATTAAAATAAACAGTAGCTACGTCTATGTTCACACTGCAAGCCTTAGTGTTCAATTTGGATTTACTGCTCAGATCTGAGTTTTTGTTTTGTTTTTCTGTTTTTGTTGTTCACATAATTTTCATTATTCTTTATCATTATTATTTTTTCTGTGGCCAATATCAGATTCCAGTGTGAACTGGTCATGGTCACTGGTCACAGCAACAGAAACTTCACACACAGCACGCTGCTGTACAACAGTGAGCATGGAGGCATTTATGAGGAGCAAGGGAGCCAAATTTTTAATTATGGCTATTTGTGGAGCAACAGCTGCTACTTCTGTACGGAGGTGTGTCTGGATGCAGACTTGGAGCCACCAGTGGTAAGATCAGGACATGAATGGCGTCAGGAAACAGATCTCATCAAAAATTTCAGGATGTCAAGGGACAACTTTTAACTTTATCTGTCAGTTCCTCTCCACAAAACTCTCACAGCAATACACTTCAGGGGAGTGAGTGACATAAAAGTCACATTAATCTGATATGACTGTTAACACTGAGGCCACACTGCAACAACAACAAAAAAATCTGACCTGTATCTGATTTAGCATCATATATTAAAGTGGCTGAAATCTGAATTAAAAAGATTAAATGTCATGTGATTTGTGCCTTTTACACTGTCATGAAAAAAACACATCAGAGTAAAATACAAATAATTGCCTACAATGTGAACGTAGCCTATTTTCTGCAACAATCACATGTCATATTGTTGTAAAGAGCAAAATAACAAGATGTGATCAATTCTGGTTGTGGTTGTTCAGTCTGTAAAGTCCACAGGTCTGTAACCTTCACTCTCAAAAGAGCCAAAAAATCAACAACAACAAAAATCTGTCTGGAGGCATAACCATTAAATTCTCCATGTTCCTCTGGTACTTTCCTTCTTTTAGCCAGTCCAGGGAGACTCAAGAGTAGTCCCCAGTATAGTTGAGAGCAAAAGCTGGCCTAGGTTATAGGCCACTTCTATCAAACAATCTAGCTATAACTCGAAAGTCTCTTACTGATGTTTCACTGAAGTGTTTGTCAAAGTGATATGTCACTGTGGCTTGGGAGACAAAATGTTTCGCACAGTTAGGGCTGCACAATCTGGTAAAAACAAAACATTGCAATAATGTTGACAGATATTGCGATATGAATCACAATCACCTTGGAATTTTGAATTTTATTTTTCATTGAAACACTGTTAAAATCATAATGATGTGATGCTTGTTGGGGTCTTTACTTACACATGTTTTCTTACATCTGGAGAACAAGATTTGTAGGCCAGGACATCTCTGCAGCACAATAGTACTTCCTTATAATAATGTTTTGTCCTACATTTTACCTGAACAATTGCAGCTTCTGCTATTTGAATACTGCACTCGGACACATTATGATTTGGATCATATTTTGATCAACTGTGCAGCTCTACTCACAGTAGTCCAATAGTTCACTGATCATTTGGTAACTCAAAGCAGATAACAACCCTCCGAATTCTTCCTACTGTAAAGCAAACTGCACCAGACCACTAAATGCTTGTGTTATTGCAAGACTTTTAATAGAGCTCACAGAAATTTAATTCTGGAGTAATTATAAAAGTTTTCAAAAATGATTAACGTAGCTACATTAGAAAGCAAAGCCAGATTGTGAGTTGTTTCCATGGCTGTGCTACAGTGTGTCCCTGTCCTAACTCCACCTTAGAGCTAATATGTGGATAAGAGAAGCTAGGTCACAAATTGCAGCAAAGTAAAAGCTCTGTCCGTTGTATCTCATCACTGTTAATCCCATTAGGAAACGTATAATTACACTGTCAATCTGTGTTTTGACAGACAGCTAGCTGTTAGCTCTGCTAGCCATAACAATGAGAGTTACCGTTTCCACCACCGGGTGATGCTAGCTGTCGTTAGCTTGCTCGTTCTGCCACTGAAGTCTCCTTTCTCTTACCATATTCTCTTCGATAAAACACAGTCCGTGACGTTTTCAGCTCCTCGGTGACTGTGCGTCGTCCTTCTTCTGTGGACACCCAGAGAACAGCTGTGGTTGTGTCAGACGATATGAACTCGCTGATAGTGTCTCGTCTGACAAGCTAGCTACTGCTGCTGCTGAGCTGAGCTACACGTAATCACCCCAACACACATGACTGCAAACGTCACGGCCGCGCCTCTGCTCATTGGCTGGAAGAACTGAGAGGTGTGGGAGTGTAGCTGGCAACACTCGCCGCCTACAGGCGGGAGAAGGAATAACAGCAGTAGTCTCAGACCTTCAGCTGCAGACAGACACATTTTAGACTGGCCAGCAGCGGTGGAATGTAACTAAGTACATTTACTCAAGTACTGTGCTTAAAGGTCCAGTGTGTAAGATTTAGGGGGATTTATTCAGGATTCCTACATGTTTTCCAAAGTGAAATTTAAGCACTTTCAAGCATTCTCAAATTGCATTTCAAAGCGCATTTTCAAGTTTTTCCAGCACCTCAAGCTGTGCTAAATTACATATTTATATACACATACTTAAGTTGATTATTTCCCTCCTTCATCACTTTAACAACAACTAACATATTTTTCTTGCCAGCATTCTCCAGACGGGTGACAAATTGAAGGAAAACACAACAAAGTTTCATATTTTGAAATGTGTCACCTGTCTGTAAGTAGACTTGTTATCATCTGGTTGAGCCAACATAAAACAATCAATATCACTGTTCACTCAGAAAGTTATATATTACTAAAGTAATGCAATTACAATTTCAAGCAGTTTTAAACATTTTATCAAAAACCCACGCACTTTCCAAACCTTGAAAATACCCTCTTAAGGATTTCCAGCACCTGTAGGAACTGTTTAATAGCAGAATATACCAGGAATTAAATATAATGGTCATAAGTGTATTTTCATTAGCGTATAATCACCAGAAAATAAGAATCATTACCTCAGGATGAACCTTTTGGCTCCTCTTCCATGGAGGCCACTATGTTGCACCGCCATGTCGCTACAGTAGCCCTTGAGTTTCACAGCCGCTATAAGGTTCTCCTGCATGGAGGGGGATGTGAGCTAACCACTAGATGTCATAAAATCCTACACACTGGTCCTTTAAATACAAATTCAAGGTATTTGTACTTTACTCGAATATCTCCAGTTTATGCAACTTTATACCTCTACTATCTCAGAGGTAAATATTGTACTTTTTACTACACTATATTTTACTACAGCTTTAGTTACTGGTTACTTTTCAGATTACCATTTTTATTACCACTTTGCTCACATTCCCCTTTGACAACCCTTATAAAGGTTTTGTAAATGGTTAATAATTGGGTTATTGTTGTATACACTTCATAAATCATTAATGAGCTGTTGCAACACAACAGTTACCTCTTACTTGCCAGATAGTGAGCCCACATTTACCTGTACTGTTCAGTCTGTCTGTAAGCTTACTTTGTCCTCTCCATCAGCAGCATTTATACATGTCTGTTTCATCACATATAAGATACTAACCACTGTCAGCATATCTTAATAGTCAAAAAGTTTCATTGAGCATCAAATTAACATTTCAAATGACCAGAGTCATTGTTCAAGGGCAGACCTAGAGAAATATTCAAGGGGTGGCAAGAGGGTGGTATGGAGACTTGATGGGGTGGCAAAAAAGTATAAATGCTGATTTAATCGCAAACAATCACATGTATCAGTATTTGTTGTGAGAAACCCCCAAATGAAAATAGTTTTACTTAAAAAATATGAGATTATTGTGGCACATGAGGAAAGAATTAGATATAAATAACAAAAGTTGATATTAGAAACTGTTTTATTTCTAAATCTGAAACCATTTTTCCTTCCTTTCTCTTTGACATGTCTGCGGCTCTAAATTTTGCATGTGGCTAGTGTTGAGTCTAGGCTATGGATGTCAAATCCAAGAGAAGTCTCAAAGGAAAATAGAGAATTCTAAAACTTATGCTCCAAACACTTTTTTGGCCAAAAATGGCTCTTTTAATAGTAAAGGTTGCTGACTCCTGCATAAGAGCATCATCCCTTGCTGCATTCACTTGCACTCAGACTTCAGAGTTTCAGTAAATTTTCCACCAGCCACAGCTTTTACCTGTTTTTTTTAACCAGAACTGTCCAAAACTGGGGTGGCAAGGCATATTTTAGGAGTGGCAGCTGCCACACCATGCCACCCCTCTAGATCCACCCCGGCAATATTGTTTAACTTAATATTTTCAGCATGCACTATTTATTCACTTTACAGTATGACTCCTCTTGTCACTTCTAAACACTAGTAACTCAGTAAGCAGTAACTGGATCTTGACAAATAATGAGTCCACATTGATGCATGAAAACTAGAAATCTGCCAGATAATCTTTGGCTGAAATTAAATTGAAATCAGGTAATGTCACTGTATGTGTTACCACAGTGACATTACCTGATTTCAACAATAATAATGCAACTCATCTCATTGATTTTATGCCATGAATAGGCTGTTTGTAGATGTTATTTACTACCCAATATTATGAGTGACGATAATTAAGCGTGGAGTCATTCTTGCTCCGTCACCCTGATAATGATGCTGTAACTTTTTAGTTTTTGTATTTCTTTATTTAAAAACAGTATGATGACACAGAAAAATAATAATTACAAGAGCTGATTCCAAATCTGGCAATTACAGATTATGTTTTAAAGGGACAGTTCACCCAAAAAAAAAAAATCAAAAATACATATTTTACCTCAAACCTGTTGTGCCATTAGTTAGTTTTGGTGCATCTCGATGGTTTTGGTGAGCAGCACAGTGATTGGTGAGTGTAGTTTGGCGGAAAGAAAATAGTTCCTACATGAAACTGCTCACAACAAAGTCCGTGGATCATCTTGACTGACCAGGTCATGACTTTTGGAAAGACATACTGCTGTTGCGTTTTTCAAATTCCATCTAGGGCCATTTAGTCCCATACTGGAGAAAAGGCCAACATCTGCAAAACTCTGCAACTCACACCACAATTATGTAGATGTATAAACTGCACCACAAGTAAGAGGAAAAAGATACATTTTTGATTTGGGGGGAACTGTCCTTTTAAGGTACCACAGGCTTAACAATACTGTAGTTTCTAACAAACAGATATTGACATTTTTTTTACACTTCATCTCTCAGGTATACATCATATATGATTACATAAAGACAGTAAGTCTATAGCTCCACTGAAATGTCAGAATAGATGCAGTTTTTGCTCTTGTGCAGTGCTTTATTATCTTACACCCAGCTTTAATTCATTATAACAAAACAAAATGAAACATCATATATAACACTGCACCTGCAATTTGCTCAGCAAAGTGAATTTGTCTCAAGTGAAACGGAGATTTATAAATATGAGCATTTTAATCCTTCTCTAAATCATTTCAGCAGCTCAGCCATACTTTGAGACTGCTAACTTTGCTGTGAGTAAATCTGCTACTGAAGCTGCAGAATGACGGCATTAAATGCCAGAGTGGGATTAACTACTGATAGTTGGCACCAAGAAATGCACTGTAAATACTCTAAATGAAGAATACAAAATTCATATGGGATCACAAGTGCTGATGCCACTGTCCCAGTCGGTATCAGTGTGCTAAACGCGTTGTTTTAGTTTGAATGTGCTCATTACAGGAAATACGGTGTCGTCGTTCGAGGTGGAATGACCCGTTCAGAGTCAGGCACTGCTCTGAACAGCTTTGGCTCTCTTGTGTTAGCGTCTTTAAAGACCATAATGGAGGCGATGTTGCCGCAGCGGTAGCAGTAGTTAGGAGCTGACCACACAGTGACCAGCTTCTCGTCAAACATGAACTTGTAGCCTTCGTGGACGAGTTGATGCGCCCTGCAGATCAGCTTCAGGTTGTTGATGTGAACAAACTGCAGGTTTTTGGGAGACAGAGAGAAACAAAAGAAGGTAAGAGAGCAGCTGATATGATATCTTTTATTTTCTTTGGGCAGTGAGAGGCAAGTGTCTGTATTTTTAGAACTTTTAATATCCAGAGATACTTAAGGTGAAATTATGTCTCAACTAGGGGTGAGCAGATCAATGCCAAATTATTGATACGTCTGATACTACATCTTGGTTTTGAAGATTGATTCCGGTGTCAATAGAATCAATATCAAAAAAGGTATTCCTAAAAAAGCAGAACTGGATGTGTACAGTTGTGTAGAGGATGTGTTTTTTGCTTCTTCATTGCTGTGTGTGCTTTCAAACAGCACACGTTATGCCCACGCAGTGCGCCACGGTTTGCACCCTAACCAGTGAGAGGTGAGTAACAGAAGAGCTGCGTTTGCAGACATTTCACAGCTGTGAATGAAAACGTGTGGTGGGAAGGCTGTTCACTTCAAATTTCATTGAAACACAGAACAAAACATCATGAGAAAGAGAACTGAGACAGAGCTGCATGAGAGAAGGGGGGGTCTCAGCATCAGGACCCTCGACACTGAGACAGAGTTGACTGAAATTAATTTAGACAAAATTAATCAGCATTGATTAATGGAACATTTTCATGCTACATTATCATTTATCATCTAAATAAATTAGATTCCTCAACTTTTTATACTTAAAACCCAGAATATGAAAGTAATAATGACATTTTAGTCTAACTGTGAAAGGATTCCTATATTTAGCCATATTTAGCCTATTGATGATGCATTCATCTCATAAATAATGGCGCACTGCTCTCCCAGACATGAAACACATAAACTGTTTTAAATAATAACATCAGTATCACATCTGACATCTGTATCATTATCAGCCACTCTGGCCCTAAATGACTTGGTATTGGATATAAACCAAATTTTATGGCATTGCCCATTCCTGGTCTAAACATAAATGCTAGATCAGCTGTCTAGTCAGTACCCCTGACCAAGGCACTGGCTTAGAGCTGGAGTTGGTCCCAGGGCGCTGCATAGCAGATGTCCACTGCTCCTAATTCTGGGATGGGTCCAATGCAGAGACTGATTCTAGCTGTACTGTATATGTAACAACAAAGCTGACTTCTACGTTTTTTTACAGAAACGCCGTGTTCATGTTATATTGGTCAGATTATCACATGAAGTGGAAGAATTTCTATTTGTGTTTTTAACAGCAGCAGCTAATTACAGAAGTTATTACTAATTTTGTTCTTTTGTTTCTGTTTAGTTTCACTTTCATTCTTACCCTTCTCTCCCTCACTTTCTCTATAGATGACACTTTACTGGAATGAAATTTGACCTTGCATGCATGGTTTCATTCAGTGATTTTTCAAAAATATATGTTAAATTTAATTATCCTATCAAGTGTGTGCACTGTATTTTTACATGAAAAGTGGGTGCAGTTTCACAGAAATACATTTTACTGTAAAATAAGATAAAACAACTTCAGCTACTTTTGTAAATATTGTTGATGATCATATGGGAATTTAATGATGTTCATGCGTATCAGTGGCAAGTGTGTGAACAGCAGCCCACCTCATTTGTGACCTTTGCACCAAAGAGCCAGCCAGCTCCTCTGGGGCTGATGGCCCAAGTGTCCACGTCTTCAGGGTCCGACCACACCAGATCACAAAAAGCTCCTTTGTGGGGGATCTCCTGGTTCCGCTCGATGGTTCGAATCTGATCCAGAGTTTTTATGTCCGGGGAGAGGCCTCCGTGGACACAAAGGATCTGCTCGTCCATCAGCTGACAAAATAAGCCCCAAAAGATGAGAGTTAGGACTTTTCAACTCTAAAAAGACAACCAGGGTTTGCAATGCAAAAACAAATTGGCTACTTCTGAGCAGCAGTTTTTTTTTTTTTTAGAATTTTGTCATAATTAGCACCTGATTGAGCTATCAGTCCCTCCAGGAAGTTGCAGTCCAATCACCACAACTTTTCTGCAAATTTGACCAAACACTATATGTGTACATCTCAATGAAATGAGTGAGTGTTCCATTATTTACTATTTGTTTGCATTCTTATTTTTTGATTTTGTACAGAAAAGAACTCAAGGTAGTCATTGTTGACATTTATTAATCCTCTGTGCACTTTTGTTAGAATGTTTTTAATCCTGAGCCTTTTTGATTAGTTTACTTTACTTTATTCACCCCGGAACAAGCTGCCTTTAAAGAATTATACTAAAAAAAAAAAAAAAAATCATTTTTTCCATTTGCAATTTCATCACAAAAAAGACCTAAAAACACCACAATGTGCATCCTTAATTTTTTTAGAAAAGCTGCAGTGAAACCAGGCATTTTAGGCCGCAACAATCCAAAAAACAAACTGTTAAATCCTTGTAGGACTGAGTTATGACCACAGACATGTTTTATGAAGTCACAGTGACCTTTCAGTTCATCCTCGAGTCCAAGTGGATGTTTGTGCCACGTTTGAAGAAATTCCCTCAAGGCTTTCTTGTGATACGGCGTTCACGAGAATGGGACAAACAGACAGTCCAAAAACATAATTCCGCCAGCCACGGCTGTCACCGGCGTGGAGGCATAAAAACCTGCTGCTCATATGTGGTTCAGATGCTCTCTACTAAGAGGTTTTAACTTTAATCTGAGCCCAAAAAGGCCCAAGACTGACAAAATTCTGTCTGAACCCAACCCGAACCAGTCTCTCATTAGCATATTTCAGCCCGAACCCGATCACAGCCCAACATTTTTCAGGGACCTATCATTGACAACAACTGAATTGATGATGTGATATTTATTGGGGTCTGAAGCAAACAAACAACAAACACTTTCATCTGGACAACAAGATTTTTAGGTCAGGTCATCTCTGCAGCACTACAGTACCTCATTAAAATGCTGTTTTCTCACACATTTTTCCTTTAAAAAAAATGTGATTTGGTTTGGGTTCTGTGATTTGGATACTGTACTTGGTCATATTGCAATTTTATTGCAATTGCGATTAATTGTGCAGCCCTAATTGCAGGTTTTCAAATCATGAGGGATTGTCATTCATCAGGTCACATCCTCAATCTTCTTACATTAAATTACAAAAAATAAACACAATGGCTACATTTCCATACTTACGGCAGCAACTGTTAACATATCAAACACTTTGGTGCAATAACGCCAGGCATTTGCATTCCCATATTTAGTCTGGCACTCATCTGGAAGACAAAAAAGCAGTCACTTATTTCAAACAGTGGTGTGTGATTGTTGTTCAGGAGTTCAGATTAGTAACAAACACTCATCATCATCTGTCAGAAATCAAATCTCACCATAAAAGCCATAAACTTGGGTGATCTGCCTGCTCTCGTGATTTCCACGTAGCAGCGTGATGCGGTCGGGCCATTTAGCTTTCAGCACCAGCAGGTAGGTGAACGTCTCCAAACTGTAATACCCTCGGTCGACAAAGTCGCCCTGCACATGACAGAGGTTTATAGCTAACACTGCGCCGAAACACCGGTTAAATACAACGCATTAAGTTCAAACTGAATTCATTATACAAACCATAAATATGTAATTGGTGTCTGGAACCTGGCCACCGGTTCGGAAGAGTTCACAAAGATCATAAAACTAAGACACAAAGAGATCAAAACGTAGAGTAAGCATTACATTTTAGTGAACAACGCACCAATATCAAAACAAATATATGGGTCAACATTGTATGGTTTTTACCTGTCCATGTATGTCACCACACACTGTTACAGGAGTAGAAACGGGCTGAACGTTGGACTCCTCCAGCAGCAGATCGCACACATAGTCACATAACCTCTGTACAGATGAAAACATGACACACAGACAGACAGAGGTGATATGGTTCAGCCTTCATTAAGCACTGATATCAATGCTGTGACAACTTTCATGAAAGAATTATATTATCATATTATTATCATATTATCAGTAATCATTTGCCGCCAAATCTTCTTCTGGTCAGTGAAAAGCCTCTTGAGACACTGACACTAACCCTCTGCAGTGACACCAGCACAAATAAGATTCAACATTTTCAATCATCACCTATGACACACCAGGTGTGTGTGGTGGTGTCTGTATCTGCAGAAACACTGCCCTCTGCCTGTGTATCCGTATTTTCCTGATTATTTTGATGTTCTTGGGATGCTTTCCTAACCCAAAATGTCAGTATTTGAAGTCCTGGTTTCGTTCTGGTGCATTTACAAACAGCTCAGACAAATCCTGCTGATTCTACCTTTACAGTTACCACCAGCTCTCGAGGACAGGGAGACACACACAGCGGAACTCCATTAAAAATGTGTCCAAATAAAATGATTCACTTCTTTACTAATGATTGATACTATTGGTATTTTCAGGTTTCTTTACACATCTCTGACAGTAAACTGAATATTTTTTGGGTTTTGGTCAAAACATTTGAAGGCGTCCTCTTGGATTCTGGGAAACACTGATCCAAATTTTTCACAATTTTCTCACATTTTATAGTCAAACAACTATTAATAAACTACAACTACAGTTAACAGAGAAAATAATCAAGCAATTAAAACAGTACATTAGTCCAACAACCTTCTGAGTTACTTCTTTTAAGTTGCAATGTGTGAAAAGTAATTAAATATAACTTTATTGACTGATACAATGCCGGTTGTTGCCAGCGTCCTCTTCGATGCTGTGGTGTGCTGGAATGTGGGGATGAGCGTTAAGAAGAGGGACGCGATGTGGCTGGACAGGCTGGTGAGGAGAGTGGGCTCTGTGACTGGCATGGAGCTGGACTCTCTTATGTCAGTGACAGAGAGAAGGACCCAGAATTAACTGTTGTCTATCACGGAC
The DNA here is from genome assembly GCA_027495735.1 of Lutjanus campechanus. Classification (NCBI taxonomy): domain Eukaryota; kingdom Metazoa; phylum Chordata; class Actinopteri; order Lutjaniformes; family Lutjanidae; genus Lutjanus; species Lutjanus campechanus. Next base: position 14,164 of record JAJHUR010073907.1, read on the forward strand.
AGTTGGACACCCTCGGCACAGCACATTCACTAAGCAGAGAAGTTGTTCAGTGGCAGACCGCTGTCTCCGTCCTGCTCTACAGACACACTGAGGAAGTCTTTAGTCTTTTTTCAGAAATCTGTACCAAAGTCTGTAGAATCTGAATTTTAAGACATGACATCTCTGCCTCACAATGTTAATTAATTTACAGGTTTTTTGACACATTTTGCTTTTAACAACTATTGCACCTCCTGTGATTTGAAAATTGCAGACAGCCATATTATGATTTTAATACAATTTTGATAAATTGTGCAGCCCTACAGGCCATATAGCTATTCAACTCCTCCCACTGATGGTGGGGTGACAAAGAAGGCTCACCTGTTTCCGTCTGACTCTGCTGCTGGACTGTCAGGTACTGGTTATTTCAGACTCATGTACAATTTACTGTATAATTTGGCATTTGTTCACTTTGTATTTTTATATTTTACTTGTTTTTTTATTCACCTACAATGTGTATTTTATATTATCCACAATTTATATTGTTCTTGCACTGCTGGATTTGAACTACTGTACCTGCCCTGTTTGACCAATTAACTTTGATAAAAGGAAAATTAATTGCCAACCATCTTGATTATGAACAAATTAACTGATTAATGGCTGCAGTGATTTTTCAAGCAAAGATGTCAAATATTTGCTGGTTCCAGCTTCTTAGGAGTGAGAATTTGCTGCTTTTCTTTGTCATGTATGACAGTAAATGAAGAGTCTTTGAGTTTTGGACAGTAGGTTGGACAAAAGATGCACGAAGATGTCAGTTTAGGCTCTGAAAAGTTGTGATGAACATTTTTCACAATTTTTTGACATTTATTGACTACACTATTAATCTTGTAAAGGCAGATAATTCGATAATGAACATGATCATTAGACCTACTTTTCACTATCTCCATTAGCATATTCTCTATCATAGTGACAGCTCGACAACTGATTCACTGCTATATTTTCTTCTTTTAATCTTGAGTGAACTGTGTTTTTTGAATGTGCCTATAACCTATTACATGCCTAAATTTCAGGATCAATAAAATATCTATCCATCAATAACGTATTTAAAATGTAATTCAGATTTGTGCATGACCCTGCGGTCTGCCTGGTATGTGTCAGACTTCCTATGAAGCAGAAATCGCGGTATCAGACTGTCTGGGACAGTGTTAAATGCACCACATGCAGTCAGAGTCCAGACTGGGGGTAAACAATCAGCTGTCATCATCATCAGCCTACCACCGTGACAGTCAGCATCACCAGTTCAGGTTGACAGCAGTCAGCAGATAACTGTGTGCCACAGCAGCTCACTCTCATTCCTGCTCCCACAACATTTTCTATAATAGTTGGACTTGTATTTAGCTGCTGTAGATAATCTGAACAGTTTCTTTGAACGCTTTTGACTTCCTGGACAACAGATGAAGTCATCAGGCTAACTATTAGCTACTACCTAGCTGAAGCTAACGTTAGCTACTATCGATGTTACCACATAAAACAGCGGTCACCATTATCAGCTCTTTACATATCCTCATCAAAAACACCTCAAGAAAGTCACATTTACCTTGAGGTCATTCTCTGGGAGGTATTTACACTGCTTTGCAATCTCGGCATATTTATCCAAATCTAGAGGCGCCATTATACCCAGTTAGTCGACCTGCGCAACTTCCTGCAACACTTAAGCTGTGTCTAGAAAGGAACCCCAGACCCGCGCAAGACTTCGCGAGAGCGATCAACCCAACCCAAATCATGATCTTTCCCCGACCCTGACCAAGTGTTTTGTCCCTTAACCTTAGCAGATCTTAGTAACAATGCTTTCACATATTAAACATTAATAACAACATGTTATCAAACATTTCTATACATGCACAGCGTGTACAGTTAAGAACCAGCACGTACAAATCTCGCGAGAATGTTGCAAATATGGGGTTCCCTTCTGGACACGACCTGACTGAGGAGTTTCATGCTGTTCTTTACTTTACCCTCTACTGCCCTCTATCGTCTGTGTTCGTGAATAGAACTTAGCATTGTATCATCTTGTGACTTATTGGAAACCAAACTGCAACATCAAAATAGAAGGCGGGGGGGTCTGTCCCTCTAACACAATAATTAATATTAGAATGTATTTATGTTTGGGAAGTCTTATTTTGATTGTTATCACCGGAAGTGTCACTGCGATGTTGTGTCCAACTTGATGCTTGTGGAGTGACCAGGAATCACCTATAGACGCAGTATATAATCAGGGGTGGAAGTAACTAATTACAAATGCTGAAATTAAGTATTTTTTGGGTACTTGTACTTTTATGAGTGGATTTTCAAGTCTGCACTTTACTTGTACCTAAGTATGCATTACAAGATGTCAATCTACTTTGTCGATTTCAAAATCATTGTTGAGTACTGAGTACTGTTTGAATTAATATCCAAACCGCTCATCTGCATTTTAGGAGCCAATCAGGTGATCTGATTACAAACAGACCAATGAAAACCAGGTCATATGGACAAAAAACAAAACAAAACGCTGCAGCAGCAAAGGTTTTGGAGTAAAGATATTAATGATTAATCATTAAATTGCTGTTAAGAATTTAACCAATTAAAAAAGCAAATGGATATTTAATCAATAGTCATGGCAGTAATTGCACATCATTTGACATGGTTTTGTCTGCTGGAGCCATTTGTTGACTAAGGAAAATAAAACTTAAAATGAGAAGGAAAAAAAAGAAAGAAATGAAAAAATTAATTAAAATTAATTATTAATCAATTGTTGACGTTTTCAACTATGAGTTAAGGAAAACGCACCAAATTTGCAATCCTAATTTGAAGACGTGACTGTGGCATCAACAGTTAAAAGTAACTAATACTCTGAGTAGTCTTTGTGACAAATTGTACTTTTACTCAAGTATTTTTCAAACACCAGTAATTTTACTTGTAATTGAGTAATATCTTAGGAATGCAACAGCACTTGTACTTGAGTACAGTTTTTCAGTACTCTTTCCACCACTGTGTAATACATCTATGGTATCACTGCATTCATAATCCTGAGTGTTCCTGCAGCCCTTTAGTGCTCACAATGAGGAACAAACGCACGTTTGGAAAGATTACAGAAGAAAATTAAATTAAATTGAGACAAATAATAACCTTTTAATATAAACACCTGCACAGTGGCAGACTCAGGCTTTTTGACAGGCAGGGCTGAAAAAAAATTAAAAGTTGTGATGCATTTAAGGTGAAACAGTTCCAGTGTCTTGTTTGGATTAAAAAGAATATTATATGACTTAAAGTACAACAACTACTTCACCTCTGTAATAAAAAACACACAAGGAACTATTAACTAACCATTTAGGGCAACGTAGAGGCCAACTAATTTTCTAAGATGTAGGGCAGCTTATGGGAAGGGAAGGGCACCCTGGAGGTCACTTTATCATGTTACATCTACCATGGGGATATCCAAGTGGGCTTTTTTAACATGGGGGAACCAGGGGGGCAGTCATGCAGCCATGCAGTCATGCCAACCATCAAAACCCACCAAGAGTCAGGGCAGACACAATAGCATACCAAAGTTTCAGGTGAACACTTTCAAAATAAAACTTTCAAACTAGACAAGGGTGTCATTATGCACTGTGACCACTGGAGGGAAATAAACACTCATGATTACACACGCATGACAACAAACCGACAGCTTCACAAGCATCAAGGTAAACACATACTGTTACATCCAGTGACTTCAACTTCAACTTTCTTTTGTCCCTGAAGGGCAACTGGTTATACAGCAAGGGACAAGTAGAACATAAAACAGTTAAGTCAAGTCAAGTCAAATTTTATTTATATAGCACCATTTCACAACAAAGTTGTCTCAAGACACTTTACATATAGAGTAGGTCTAGACCACACTCAATAATTAATTATATTTACAACCAACAATTGAAACAATTCCCCCATGAGCAAGCACTTTGGCGACAGCGGCGAGGAAAAACTTCCTTTTAACAGGCAGAAACCTCGGACAGATCCATGACTCATGGTAGGCGGTGATCTGACGGCACCGGTCGGGTTGAGAGGGAAAGAGGAGAAGGGGAAGAAAGAGGGGAGGTGGGAGGGGTGGAAGAGAGAGAGAA
>JAJHUR010073908.1:0-15660 GCA_027495735.1 Lutjanus campechanus
ACGTCTGACCGCAAACAAAGTAAGTGATCCGTGTCAGCTTAATATCATGACTTTAAAAGCACCGAATTAACGAATTTCGTTATAATAAAATATGAAGAATTGTAAAATATAATTTCTTTGAGGCTGTTCAGTCAGTCTAACGAAGATCAGATCTGATCTAACGAAGATCTGTTGTTTCACTATATGATGTGAGTACAGTCAGTTGTAAATGAGCTGTTCCATTGATAAATGGGCAGGTGTACATTAAGTTGCTGTGTTGTTTCTGGGACAAAACAAGGCTGTTAACTAACATTTACAACCAGCATTTGGGCCTTCGGTTCTCAAGATGATTATTAACTTGATGAACTATATTGTTTTGTATTGTATTGTTCAGTGTCCCTCTGGTGTCACTGTGCCAACTGGTGGACATGCATCAAGCTGCAGCTTGCTTGCCATGAAAAAAGAATGCCATGATTGCTGTAAAGTGGCCTGGGGTGGATTTAGTCATTTTTGGTTCGGCAGTGGGTACTTCTCTGTCTTCCCAGACGGCAGCAGGATGAACAGTTTGTGGCTGGGGTCGGTATTGTCTTTTAGAATCCTCCTGCTTCCTCCTTTTTTCAGCACTGCTGAGGTAGCTTCACTTCATTTTTCAGCAGTCTGTACGGGATACAGCAGCTACCATGTTCTGCCCTTTGTTTACACAAGTTCGCTACTGTCTTCCTGAATTATTTCTGCAGAAGCACCATAGGATCATGGAGTAATCAAACTTAGTTGGGGGGCCCTGAGACACTCATGATGATCATGATTTCAACATTCTGATGCCATTTTAGTGAAGAGAAAGTACAATAAAAGACACATCAAAACAATCATTAAAGTAATCAGTGTCTCTTTAATTTACAGTCTCAAAGAAAAAAAACAGTAACAACACCTATTTAAAAAAGCAGTAATCCCTAAGCAGGCAACCTTTTAAACAATGACATGACCAACGCACCCACAGAAAGGCACATAAATTGTGTAATTAACTGTATAGGCAGTTTGCCAAAAAAAGACATGAACCTAATCCTGGATTTAAGGACATAAATCACTGAAGATATGCACTGAAAAAACATTCTTATTCTAGGATTAGACAAACTCTAATCCTTGTCTGACAAACTACCCTGTATTACTTACAAACTACAGACCAAACAAATGATAATTTGAGCCTCTTTCAGCACAATGTTAAAACAGTTGCACACACATTTACATAACTGATTAAAACATCATTGGCTGCAGAAAGTTTGCAAATGAAAAACACACCATAATCTATGGCAAGAACAAATTCTCCATTACAGTCAAAGTCAAAATCCTCCCTAGCCAAGTACAAAAACTACAACAAATGTCTTTGACAGAAAACATATAATCACTATCAATATTATACATTGATAAGTGGTTTCCAAGATCAATCAAATAGCTACGGTAAAGTATAGAAATCTTTGACAGCAAAATGTTTAATGAACAACATTAAATGTACAGGGAGTTGTCCTTATAGCAGTCACCTGTGCTGCTAGCTAGTATAATAGATCTGTTGAATGTTATATAATGAAAGAGTGAAGTGTGTAACCTTTGACCCCTGTACAGTTTGGTCCCATTTTCAGCTCAGGGTCAGAGTGCAGAGTTTATGTTTTCAACATAAACTACAGCGTAGTTATTGCTGTCGTTTTAATCCAGGAAAGACACTGCTCAAAACAAAAGCCTGCTATTTTTAAAAAAAACTCATAGTTGGGTAATTGGAGTAGATTTTAATGCGTTCATCAGGACGACTATTTATCATGTAGCCCACTCACAAATCCGTTCTTCATTTGCACAAGTATAAGGCACAAGCTGATTTGATCTATGATGCGATTTTCTCTTGCTGCTTAAAAATACAAACACATTAATGGAGTCATTTTCAACCATGTCTGTGAGAAAAGTGTAAATATTACCAAACTGCTGCATTGAAAATTTCACTGTACCATATGAAGCAAAAAACATGTAATATAAATCTGTATTCTTATGAGAAACAGCAGTTCACCCTGAAACAGTGCTTCTACTAGTTAAGAGTTGTATACTCAAAATGGTCAAGTCAGAGTGAGTATCCTACACTGAAATTAAAGCATAAAAAGTTTTCCTAGCGTTAGCTGAGTCTTAAAACATTGTAATCTGCATTTATGAATCCATTCTGGTGGATAAAATCGCTGAGTCAGATCCCACAAGAACACAGAAGAAAATTAAGATTTTCAGCGCATTGCTTCACTGCTCAAGTATGCTCTCCATCAGTTTCTCCTTCTTTATGGTCCTGTTCTGTCTCTTCTTCCTGCTCGCCACTTTGCTCCCCGTTGACCTGGAACTTGTCATGGGCCCATTTTTGGCTGTTGGTATTGGGGCCCCCAGTGGCTTTGCGGATGATGAATCGTGCCCTTCCACGCGAGAAACTTCCCCGTCCTCGACCTCGGTTGTCTCCCCACTTGAACTCTGTCTCCCCGTCTCTGTCATCATGCTGAGAGAAAGATGGAAAAATAGAGATGGCGTGTGAAGACGACAATTTAAACAGCACAAACTTGGGCCAGATCAGACTAAACGACACCATGTGATTCATTTAAACGGAGATAAACCCTACCAAGTAGTACTTTCTGCTCTTGGGAGTGTACTCTGGGTCCCAGTCTTCATTTTTTGGGTGCACTGCCATGTTTGGCATGTTGTTACTATGTGAACAGTTTCCCTGATAATTGCCTCTGTTCCAGCCCCTTCCCCGAATTCGGACCTGCTGTAGTTAAAGAAAAAGATGACATTGACACACAGCAAACTATAAAACTCAGTCTACAGTTTAACTTGAGCTCCAAACTACAAATCCTGATTCCAAAAAAGTTGGATGCTGTGTAAAACTTAAATAAATTAGAATGAAATGATTTGCAAATCCTTTTTGAACTATATTCAATCAAGGACAGTACAAAGACAAGATATTTAATGTTCAAACTGACTGTTTTTTTATAAATATACACTCATTTTGAATTCGATATCTGCAACACATTCCAAAAAAGTTGGGACAGGGTCAACAAAAGACTGGAAAAATTGGGGAACGCTCAAAAACACTTGTTTGGGACATTCCACAAGTAAACAGGTGAAGGTAAAAGGTGATAGTATCATGACTGGGTATGAAAGGGGCAGAAGCTCAGTCGTTCACGAGCAAGTTGGAGTGATGTTCACCGCTTTGTGGAAAAACTGCATTGGCAAAGAGTTTTCACCATCATCAACAATCCATAATATTATTAAAATATTCAGAGAATCGTGAGAAATCTTTGCATGTAAGGGGGCAAGGCAGAAAACCAGCACTGAATGCCTGTAACCGTTTATCCCTCAGGCAGCCCTGCACTAAAATTGACATGATTATATAAAGAAAGAAGAACACTTTGGAAAACTGTTGCTGGTAAAAACAGTTTGTCGCTGCATCTACAAATGCAAGTTAAGACTCCACCATGCAAAGCAGAAGCCATATGTCAAAAATATCCAGAAACGCTGCTGAATTCTCTGAACCCGAGCTCATCTGAGATGCACTGAAGCAAAGTGGAAAAGTTTTGTTATCTCACGAGTCCACATTTCAATTTCTTTTTTCTTTTTTTTTTTAAATTATGGGCTAAAGAGAAGGTTCATCCAGACTCTTGCCATCACAAAGTTAAAAAGCCAGCATCTGTGATGGTATGGGGGTGTGTTAGTGCCCATGGCATGACTAATTGGCACATCTGTGAAGGCCCCAGTGATTCTGAAATGTATACACAGGTTTTGGAGCAACATAAGCTGCTATCAACTCAGCATCCTTTTCTAGGATGTCCCTACTTATTTCAGCAAGACATCGTCAAGTCACATTCTGAACATGTAGCGTGGCTTCATAGTAAAAGAGTTCAGATAATAGACTGGCCTCCCTGCAGTCCGACAGTCTCCCGTTGAAAATGTGTGGTGCATTATGAAGCCAAAATACGACAATAGAGACTCCAGATTGCTGAGTACTTGAAGTTGTATATCAAACAAGAATGGGAACACTCGAACAATGAGTTCCGAAACAATCAGTTTGAACATTAAATATCTCATCTTTCAACTGAATGTAGATTGAAAAGGATTTGTAAATCATTCCATTTAGTTTTTATTTATGTTTCATGCAGCATCCCAACTTTTTTGGAGTTAGGGTTTTATGCTCCTCCATCAACTCAACATCACATGTCAAACTTACAAATCCTCCACGTGGCCTTCCTCTTTCAACTGATCCTGGTGACTCCTTTTGACCCAGTCGGGCCCTGTTAAAGCCTTTATCTTTGGAATCACACTTGTCATGGGGCACATCCTCTTTTTGGGACTTAGAGGATGAGGAGGACGAGGATGAACTCGAACGAGAGCGCTTCTTCTTACTTTTTCTAGAAGTAAAAATGGTACATGCAAAATCCTTCATGCCCAACTGATTTTCATGCAAGGCAGATGAACGACAGTATTCAACATATTTGTAAATGTTTTGAAACCATACAAAGTACCAGGCAGTTGCACATACTTTGATTTCTCGTGGCATTTGGAGAACTTTTCCAGAGATCTTGCTCTACTAGAATCTGGGGAATCTTCCATATCTCCTCCCCGATCATAATCTCTTTCATGGGTGGAATATTTTTTACGGCGCTCAATATCCAAACGAAGGTCCATTGGTTCACCTTTCATTTTTTCCCCGCCGTCCTGAGCAAATCAAAACAGAACAAAACGTCGTGGACAGACTTTGGATTAGCATGTAGATCCTATCAGTCTGCTCTCAGCCAAGCTGGTTTGTAAACTATGTAGTGAGGTCCATGGATAAAAGGGGAAACCCTGGGCAGCAGCCAGCTGGCATGAATAAATCCAAGTGAATTTTCCAGTGCACTTAAAGAGCCAAACCAGTAGTTTTGCATGCTAGGATTAACTAAAAATCTGAATCATTCTCCAAAGCACATGTTTTTGGTTAAGTTTCTGTGCCTTCAAGGAAGCTATTTAAATATAGTAAGAAAATCAACTTGAAGAAACTTCACTTCAGATTGGCAATCCATCACACCAACATGTAGTCAGCATTTATTTTGTCAAAGTTGAGTTTACTGCAAGGTCAGCCATCAGAAGTGTGTGTTTTGAAAACCTCCTCAGTGGTGCATTCAAATACTTGTGGGAAACTCCAGCATCCAGTGCTGCAGGAATAAACAGCACCAGTAATACTTCACATCATCTTTGCTTCCAGCAGCCGATTCCCACATTTTGAACATCAGAGCCTCAGTAACATGGTGCTTTCAGGTATTGGTCACCACTGGTTTTCAAATTATCTCTGAATGTGCACAGTGATGTATTTCCAATTTCAAACAAGCTTCAAGTCACAGCAAGTTGATTACCATACTGCACTGACACCACCTAAAATCAATAGCTGCCTGGAAGGTCTGAAACAAATGTAAAAACTTCAAGGTATGCTTTGGGAAATGGTTGCTGGTACCTATTGTAAAGTATAAACACAGCATAAGTCACAGCATGACTGTGCAAAACCACTAGTATGGTTCTTTAATAATGGAGTAATGTAAGACGCTTCATGCTAATTTAAATTTACTCAGTCTAGTGTAGCATTTGCACCTAAAGTTTACAAATGCTTGACCATATGTGTCCATGCGCATAAATAAAGAAATACTGTGATGGTTTACTCAAAAAGCATATAAATATAAGCACAGGTGCATAACGTGCTTGCTGTTGGTTATTTCCGTTCCTTATTTTTTAAAGAATACTTACGAAGACGATTGCTTAGAGTCCTTTGGCACAGTGGCTTCCATTTCTGAACTTATATGATTCATTAGCCTTGGTCAGGCTTGTGCCCACAGTCTAACCATGTGTGAAGGCGATACATAACAAACAACAAAGTCAAAGTGCCTTATTTGCATTTGCATTTCTTAGACTTTGCATCTCCCTTCAAGGAAAGCCACAGGCTTTGAGAGAGTGCAGTCTAAAGGCATCTGGCTTGCTCACTCGTCTGCTGTTGTTTGTTTTTCCAACATACTTCATACTGCAAAATGTTCAGTCACCTTGTAAGTGCCATCCTCTGAGTTTTTCATCGCCTCAAAAAGTATAGAGTGTTTCTTAAAAGCTCTGGGTGAAACATCAATTCTCCTGTGAGAAAGAAACACAGTTAAGACAAGATAATTAAATGCACATAGCAGAAGAACCACGGTACAGGTGCCAAAACAAACCAACTGAGCGCTACATTGAACGGCAAAGACGACGACACAAAACAGAAAAAAGAAAAGAACAATTGGTGGGAAAATAAAACTGACCTCCACCGAGCATGAGAACAAAAAAGCCAAGATAGTCTGTTGATTTTCAGGTAGGAAAGGTGAGAGAAATACCTGAAAGCTGTTAAAAGAGGAGGTGAAGCCACAGCACACTGAAGGTGAGAGGGTCACTCAATAGGCGACTCTACCTGTGTATCTCTGGGCTTTTTCTCGGCTTCATCATTTCCTTCTCTGCAGCTCGTCTTTGGTACATGGTGAATCGCTCGTTTAGAGTCATACCAGAGGACGGAAAGTGCTGAGCTGTACAGGGAGACAGTAAAAACAGCTGTTCAAGTTGTTAGTGCTTCTAGTGTCTGTCACGTTTCCGTCCAACTGTTCTCTCCAACCATTCCCATGTGAAACATGAGGAAGGTTTTGTTTTACAGTCACCTCAAGAACAGAACACTGCTTTTGCAGAGAAACAAAAAAAAAAAAGATTTGTCCATTCCTAAAAAAGAAAAAACAAAACTAGTCTTAGATTACTCCAATGTGAGGTTAGCAAGTGAGGAGGACTTACCTTTAATGTGGTGAACGATGGTGACAATGTGCTGAGCAAACAGCTCAGAGGGACTCCTCTGTAACTGAGCATTTTGAACATGTTGGAAGATGGAACGAAACTTCTGATCCTTTTTTGAGGATTGCACAAGATCCTGAGACAACTGCCGCTCCTCAGCTAAAATATTAGAAGGGCTGAAAGTGACAAAAAACATGTTCCTTAGTCTGTTGCTCTTCTTTATACAAAATAGGCTAAAAACAAAAAAACATAATGTTGCTCTTTGATCAGATAAAACTAGAAACCCCACTTCCAAAAAAGTTTGGGTGTTGTGTAAAATGTAAATAAAAACAGAATGCAATGATTTGCAAATCCTTTTCAATCTGTATTCACTTGAATTCCTCTGGTAAACTAGCTTAGTTGCTCACAAGCATGGATGGGATGTGGGCCAATAGTCCAACAGTTTAAGAATGTTTCTCAACACAAAACTGAAGGAATTTAGGGATTTCACCACATACAAATTATAGATGCAAACGTACCTCTGCATGTAAGGGGCAAGGCCGTGAACCAACAATGAATGTATGTGACCTTTGACCCCTCAGGCAGCACTGCATTAAAAACCCACATAATCGACACAACATGGGTTTAATGCTGACTGGTACATACATGTTTTGGAGCAACATACGCTGCCATCCAGATGATGTCTGAAAAGACATCCCTGTTTATTTCAGTACAACAATGCGAAGACACATTGTACATGTGTTACAACAGCGTGGCTTCATAGTAAAGAGTTCAGACACTAGACTGGCCCTGTCTGCAGTCCAGACCTGTCTCCCACTGAAAATGTTTTGGTACATTTTGAAGCACAAAATGCAACAACAGAGACCCCGGAACTGCTGAGCACCTGAAGTCGTGTATCAAACAAGAATGGGAAAGAATTTTCCTTTCAGAACTTCAAAAATTAGTGTCCTCAATTCCCACACACTTATTGAGTGTCGTTAAAAGAAAAGGTGACGTTTCACATTGGTTAACATACTCCCATTCCAACGTTTTTGGAATATGTTGCAGGCATCAATTTCAGAATAAGTGTATATTTGCATAAAACAATGAAGTTAATCAGTGTGAACATTAAATATCTTGAACTGTATTCCACTGTAGATTGCTCTTTTTTTTTTGTAAATACTTGCATTCTGTTTTAATTTACATTTCACACATCGTCCCAACTTTTTTGGAATTGGGGTTGTATCAAATTCTGTAAAGAAATCAGTGGATAATCAGCAAAAGTGCTGCTACTGTAGCAAAGTCTACAGCTGGATGCAAAAATAAAACTCTTGGGCTGTACCGAATGCTTCAAAGCTTTGTTCGTTGCTGAGTTTCTGAACCGCAAAACTAGTATTGGATTAGTCACACGTATTTTCCCAGCTGGTTGCCTTGATGTTGCTCGTGTGGTTGTTTGTCTGTATCAAACTCACGCAGGTCTCCATACTTTGTACTCCCTCTCTGTGTCTCTGATAGACGACAGACACATCAGGCTCAGCAGTTTCTGAGTTTCTACACCGCTGCCTCTGTCGTCTCCCAGACCAGAGCCTCTCTGACAGAGAGACAGGAGCTGCAGCGCGAGCTGGACACAGACCGGCAAAACACCTGCAGCACTGATGCTGTAGTCAGCATGTGTGTATGAGAGAGAGGCAGAGATAGGAGAAGAGAAGGTGCAAGGTGGACTACTGCACGCAATGTTTTTGTAAGTTATTCATAACTTACTCAGAATGGTGCTTTGTCACTTGACCCGCCTGGCCGAACCTGGCCGTCATATTTTCCCGTGATAAAGGCAAACACTTTTAAATTTCACTGTTAAAAGGTGGAAATATTTGGGCGTCTGACATCAGCAGTGAACGAGTGAACATCACTCTTATATATGCCACAGAAATGTGTGGTCCACAACTTCAAATGTTCACTGATGTACCTATGCGTAAGCTTCAAAGCCCAAAATATGGCATTCGGGACAGCCCTATCTGGCTCACTGAAGAAAGACCCGGTATGGGACCAGAAACTATTAAGTGATGCTCACCATATCAGGCTATCTCCAAGGAAATCCATTGTGATATTTAATTTTGGTTCCTGTTTCCTTGAGGATATGAAAGGCGAGTCCTCACACCTGATCATAAACATCTCTCTGTCAGAGTTCCTCCTTGAAGGTAGTGAAGCAGATGGGGTGGAGGGAGATTTTGTCATCTTCCTGGCTTTACCACCTATGTCTGGGGACAGTTCCTCAAATTTCCCCGCTAACTCCCTCTTGGCGAGGGCAGCAGCAAAAGCCGCCACATTATCCTGCTTTCGACTGACATATATGTCCTCTGCCATGGTGTCAAGGTCACTGCTGGCCACATTCTGCCATTTTTCAAAGCATTCTTCAAACAGTTCCCGGGCTGAGTGAGTGACCTTGCTCTTTGGTTTAGAGGACTCGTCCCCATTGTGCCAGTCTTTGTGGAGTGACTTTGAATGAGGCTTGGTTATCATCTCCTCGTCTTCCTCCCCATCAGCAGGCAGAAATGGAGAAGCTTTCAAAAAGCTGCTCAAAGACACTTCACCATCAGTGTCTTCTTTGTACTTTCTTGACACTGAGTCAGAGATGGTCACGGATGCTTTGCCATTTACTTTCCCTTGTTCCATATCCACATCATTGGCTTCAGTGTTCTTGCCATTTTCCCAAGATTTTGCTTTTTTATTTTGCTCCTCCAAAAACCTAAACAATGACAAAGAGACAAAGAGCTGCATCTAACCGGGCATGGTTACAGACACTTACAGATCTTAAAAACTTAGAGAAATCCAATTGCAACGCTTTTGTTTTTGCTACCAATTTCATTAGCCTATTTTAAGTAAAAGATTCTGTACCCATAACTTCTCCTTTGCCAAGATAATCCATCCACCTGACATGTGTGGGATATCAAGTACACACACTTTTTTTTCAGTTCCGATCTGATTCTGATATTTGAATTAATTTGAAACTGCTGATACCAATACTATACTGATACCAGCACTGTTTTTCATGATGATTGTTGTTGTTATTATGTGTAAGGTGTTAACAAGCGTCTGAAACTTCAGTTTAGTGGTAGAAGTTTTTTGTCAGTTGATGTTGATGCACATCCAGTCAGAGCTTTCACCGTCTGGAAAGCTTCTTTAGTTTGAGTAATGTAACTTGTGAAAAGACGTCCTTCAGCGCTGTGGGATGATGGCTTCCCATGATGCATTGTTGAGAGTTTAAGTTTGCCATTTTATGTTCCAAAACTGCACATTTTAGGGTGGCAGATCTGTGCAATAATCATGCTGTTTAATCAGCCTGCCATACCTGACAGGAATGTATTATTTTGGCAAATTTGTGAACAAAAGGGAAATAAACCTTTGGTGTGCACACAAGTGTGAGATCTTTTCCTTCAACCCATGAAAAACAAGAGCAAAATCAACAGTGGTGTGTTTATATTATTGTTGAGTGTGTTATCTAACTTAAAAATTAAATGAAAAATGTGGGTGAAAAATAATGCAAATATTCTGAATAATAAATATCTATATTTTATTTTAGTCTCTAATTAAAACCACACTTTGAATACCCCAAACATAAAGACATACACAACATAAAGTGACCATGTGGTTTGGAAAAGGCATGTGAAAGAATTTAAGCAGTAATAACATTTTATCTGTGTCTATAAAGCTTGCATAGTTTGAGAAAACAATGTCAGAATTGATTTGAGGAAAAAAAGTAAAATCAGTCTTACTTTCCAAAGGCGATGGAGATTGCTGTTTTATCTCCATCCAGGTATTCCTCGTTGGAGAAGAAGTCAAAGCTGGAAAGCATTGGATTTAGACCCTCATGTGAGGACTTTTTTGATGAGGATGAACTACACACTTTCTGCCAGGAGGGGGCACCATTGCTGTTGTCATTGGTGGTTTTAGGGGAGGGATTAGACTGGTTAGTAGTTTGGCTGTTCTGACCAACAGCGACAGCAAAGCTCGCCAGAGGACTTGTTCTCTTTGGACTGCTGCTGCAGTCAGGCAGGCTCTGCCAGTTCCCCTCGGTTTTCCCATTGCCTGCTCCTTCTTTGGCATCTCCTGCCAACACCCCGATGAGCTCCACTGGCTCCCCATCTCCCCCTCCTTCCTTTTGGACCTCCTTGGAGGTCAAGAGCCCTTCTTTCACATCTTTAGAGTTCTGGTTAGTCGGCAACAAGGGTTGCCTGCATTTGGGAGAGGAGGAGTGTGAGGAAGAGGAAGAATGCTGCGAGTGCCTGGATACTGGCGAGGAGGATCGGTCAGAGTGGTGGGAGTGACCACGAGGTGGGCTTCCTGAGCATTTCTGGAGGTTGTGCGATCGTCCTCTTGAGTAGTTCTGCTGCTGCTGTTGTTGCTGTTGTTGCTGTTTTTGAGGGTACTGCTTGTAGTTCTTCCAGTTGGGGCGGAAGTTGTTGTTGTTATAGCCGCCACCCCCACCACCACCTCGCTGGTAGCGCCCACGTGGGAAGAAGCCTCGCCCTCGTCCCCTGAAGTTGTATGGCCTCCGGAAACCACGGTGGTAACCCCGGTACTCACGATTGTTCTGGTATTGCCTCTGATATTTCTTCTCCCGATTATGAGGTGGAGAATGAGATCTTGACCGTGACCGAGACCTAGAGCTGTGAAGATAGGCAAGAGGGGAAAAAAGCACAGAGCTATTATCTAATTTCCAAAGATTAATACATATTAATGCCAAAAATTTAGTTGTTTGGGTTTCTGACCCAAGATAAAGTAATGCAATCCAATTTGAGAAAAAAAACCCTGAAACTCTAAACCACAGCTTCCAAACTTAACACAGACAGAATATCAAGCTCAACAAAATGCAACATTTTCTGAACATACAGGTGCTTGCATACATACACATTAGGGCCCGACCAATACTAGATTTTTGGGCCCAGTACTGATATTGTAAAGTAAAAGAAATCCAGACAGTGATAAAATTCTTTATACAAATATTTTACACAGAATATAGAATATCTATTGCATATATCCTCCAAATGTGGTGAAGACTTGTGTTGGAGGCAGGACTTTTTACAATTAAATAATTTATACAACAGTACAAGAGCCTGACTGATATATCACTTGAGTGATATTATCGGCTCGATATTGGCCAATCTTAGCTATATCGGTCTATATTGGTAGTGGCACATATGTTGTCTGATATGCACCTACAGGAAACCTTTTTTATTTAACACACACTGCTGATTGTTTTTATTTGTTACCTTTATAGGCAGCAGGTTGTGTATATTTGATCATTTTTCTTAACTCGGGTTTAATTTATATGTATATATACATATTTTGCTCCATTTGTTTTTTATTTGTAATTATTTGGACATTTATTGTTAAACTGTTAAATATTCTGCCTGCATTACATCTCTTTGTCATAAATGTTAACCACTTTTGAAGGATCAATTCAAAAAAAGTGTGATTACATCTATATTGTATTCTCTATAAAAAAAATATATTGTTGGATATGTTGAAATTGTAAGTTTTTTACTCCTTAGTATATTGGTATTGGTATCGACTCCAAAATCCAATATTGGTCAGGCCCTAATACACACATACATACTAGGGCCTGACGGATACTAGATATTTGGGACCAATACCGATATTAAGGAGTAAAAACATTCTGATATTGTTTATCAGCCAATATTGTTTATAAAGAATGTAGAATTTATACATAACAATTTTTGGGCAAAAATCCCTCAAAAGTGGTTACTAAAATGTACATAAATTGCTCTATAAAGCTAACAAATAAAAACAATCTATATTAGCCTATTTTCTGTTTAAAAAAAAGTTTTCATAGACACATACTGGACAACTTATATGCTGATACCAATATAGACAGATACAGCTGTGATAGGCTGATAATACTGGCTAATTGATATATATCAGTCGGGCTCTAAAACCTACACATGAACACCTGCTGTATGTGCTGTCATCAAGCCCATTGAAATAACACAAATGCAATTACAACCTGGTCAGGATTTAAAAGCTTCAAGTGTTGCTATTCTTAGAATAAAGGACAAAAGAACACTGTAGAGCACCGAATGCCACTGTGTCTAAAGAGACAACGATAACACCAGTCAGGAACTGCAGTCAGGAACACAAACTGTTTCACTGATAAATCTTTGAGGCAGTGACACCACAGTGAGGGTGACTTAAAACCAGATGCTGTGAGTTAACGCACATCAAAAATAATACTTTGCAGATCCTTCCACTTAAATCAGTCCGTTCCATTTCAGATCATAAGAGCCAAGTCAGGCTAACCACTGGCCTAACATATGGAAAACGCATACATCTCACAGTGCCACAAAGCACATGATGAATGTGCTGCTACATCCAGCATCCATGTGAAATTGGCAAAACATATGCTGGTATATATACAGGAAGCCACAAAGGAGCACCGCATGGAGACAGGCAGAGTTTTCACCATGTGGTGCTGAGCCGTGCTGCAGGGTCAGGCTCATCCACACGGGGGCTCTGCTGCACTTCTGATGCAAAGCTTTTCGCTGTTCTGCAGCCTGAACCTTAAACACAGTCTGAAGCTTATAGCCACAATACAGTATGTTCTCGTCTTCACATCGGTGATTTAATGAGCCCAGCATGCTCTTCTTAAGCCGAACCGCATGTCAACACAACATCCGCCGCTTTCCACTGACATGTTTGACATCATGAATGCAGCAAATCTAGTGTAGACATCAAACTAGTTCTGCCCTACATGTATTTTTCTGCAGCTAGATCTTCAGCAGCTTTTCAACAACTGCCAATAAATAAGAAATAATTTCTTAGCATGTTTTCCTTTTGGAATCATTATTTCATTCATATAATTTAAATCCTTGCAGAAGTGTAAGGGGATATTAACAAATTTACAAATGCACATATAGCCTACGTACTCATATATTGCAGAACAATATTATGAATTGACAAAGCTGTACCGCACTACATGCAAACATTCCAAAGCCATACAAATCAGCAAAAGAAGAAGCACAGGACTCACCTATCCTGTTTTTTCATTGGAATTCAGCGTGATTAAAGAAGGCAGCGCACTGAGCAGCACTGCACACTCACAGTGAGAGCTACAAATACTACATCTCCTCTGGCCAGCTCTGGTAGAGCAGAGAGTCACATGGAGCGTATGAGGGGGGGAAAAAAAAACTACTGGAATCTTTTGACTCTGTGCATGCCAGCTACATGAGCTGCTCAGCCAGTTTACTGAGGCTTTATAAAAGGATCAATTAGAAGCTATTTACTGTTCTGACTGCAAAATACTGCTGGTATCGACCTTTTAATGATAGATTCAGCAAAATATACCACGGCGTGTCTTATTACACCTCTGATAAGTCACTGAAAAATGTCCCAAGTGAGAGTTTTGCTGAGACACGTCTACATGTGTGGCCCTTTTTAAGCAGTGTTAAAAGCAAGAGATGGTGACAGTAAGAAGAAAACACTTCAAAACAGTTTCTGTTTAAAGTTGTCAGACCTGTCCACACTTTGGGGATGTTGTTTTACCAAAGAGATGTAGATAAATAAATTATTTCTGTTTGTGTGTGTGTGTGTGTGTGTGTGTGTGTGTGTGTGTGTGTGTGTGTGCGTGCGCACCACTTTCTTGGGAGTTTGTCTGAGTCTCAGAGTTATTATAGTTTTGTACTTTTTATTAGTTTTTTTTTTTTTCCTTTTTTATTTCTATTTCCAGCTCAGTTTAGTTTCAGTTAGTTTCCAGAAGGGGATTGCCTGTTTTAGTTTAGCCTTAATTGTTTGAATATGTTTAGTTTTAAACTAGTTTTCATTAGTTTCTGTATTTGTTTTAATATTTTATTACAATGTGGGCAGTATTTATGCAGGGCAAGATTTAAGAAATTCAGAATATGTATAACAGGGCTCAATAGTACACAAAGCAAAATGCCATGTTGGGCTAGTTAATTTAGCAACTAACTTGACCAAACAGGCAAGCAGTAAGAAAATAACTACTTTGATTACTGATTAATTGTTCAAGTAATCTCCCGTGCAAAAATGTCGGAAATGCTGTTTTCAGCCTCTCAAAAACAGAAAGGTCTCCCTTTTCTCCATTTATTGTCATATTAAACTGAATATCTTTGGTTATGGAGTGACAAAACAAAACATTTAAGAACACCTTGGACTAGACTGCCCTAGATTAAACATGACATGACTTCAATCTTTGCTAATATTTGATAACTGCTAATAACACACACACACACACACACACACACACTGAGTTTTACCTTTTAGTTTAGTTTTAGTTAGCCATAATAACCTTGGTGAGTCTGTGTTTATATACAACTAATGCAAATGTGTGCATTCACGCTTGTCCAGTTTCAGTGTGACCACACACATATCTGCACATGGGCAAGGTGGGTTCAGGAGGAGCGAACCATTAGATTCCTTCCATGTCTCTTCTTTATGCTAATTTTAATACGTGCTGCGACACTGCCAGGAAACAGCCGCCCCACCATTTTATTGCCATGCCACAGTCATTCTGCCAGAAACAGCAGAGGCATCAGAGTGAAGACTTGTTTTTCTTCCAAATGCACCCCGTAACCAGCAGATAACCCGACAACCATGGCAGTTATACGTAAGCAGAGCAAACAACAACAAATGCTGCCCTTGATAAAATATTTCCATGTGCCGCTGAGGTCGGACACTATGGAAATGCTTTCTCATGCAATGCAAAATGCAATAATATTCACTCTAACTTAAGTAAGATCACTAACCGCCAGCTGAACTCTTTCTCAAACATCAATTTCCTCTGTATACAGAAGCTGAGTCCAAAGTTTTGGGTCAGACCCAAATCCATTAAAA
>JAJHUR010073908.1:15680-31548 GCA_027495735.1 Lutjanus campechanus
TTGTAGTTTTGTTTTTTTTTTTTGTTTTTTTTTTTTTTCCTTTTTTATTTCTATTTCCAGCTCAGTTTAGTTTCAGTTAGTTTCCAGAAGGGGATTGCCTGTTTTAGTTTAGCCTTAATTGTTTGAATATGTTTAGTTTTAAACTAGTTTTCATTAGTTTCTGTATTTGTTTTAATATTTTATTACAATGTGGGCAGTATTTATGCAGGGCAAGATTTAAGAAATTCAGAATATGTATAACAGGGCTCAATAGTACACAAAGCAAAATGCCATGTTGGGCTAGTTAATTTAGCAACTAACTTGACCAACCAGGCAAGCAGTAAGAAAATAACTACTTTGATTACTGATTAATTGTTCAAGTAATCTCCCGTGCAAAAATGTCGGAAATGCTGTTTTCAGCCTCTCAAAAACAGAAAGGTCTCCCTTTTCTCCATTTATTGTCATATTAAACTGAATATCTTTGGTTATGGAGTGACAAAACAAAACCTTTAAGAACACCTTGGACTAGACTGCCCTAGATTAAACATGACATGACTTCAATCTTTGTTAATATTTGATAACTGCTAATAAATAAAACAATTTGTACATGGACGAGTAAAAATTGATTTTAGGCAAGTAGTTTACTGACTTACTTGCCCGACCAGGCAACTGAGAAAAATCAGTTATGTTGAACCCTGTAGTACATTACAAACACAACATTTTGTGCAGGCAATAGACATCCCAGACTCAGTAAACTTGTGCACCAGCATCTCCTCATGTTTGTTGTGTCGTGTCACACACACACACACACACACACACACACACACACACACACACACACACACACACACTAAGTTTTACCTTTTAGTTTAGTTTTAGTTAGCCAAAATAACCTTGGTGAGTCTGTGTTTATATACAACTAATGCAAATGTGTGCATTCACGCTTGTCCAGTTTCAGTGTGACCACACACATATCTGCACATGGGCAAGGTGGGTTCAGGAGGAGCGAACCATTAGATTCCTTCCATGTCTCTTCTTTATGCTAATTTTAATACGTGCTGCGACACTGCCAGGAAACAGCCGCCCCACCATTTTATTGCCATGCCACAGTCATTCTGCCAGAAACAGCAGAGGCATCAGAGTGAAGACTTGTTTTTCTTCCAAATGCACCCCGTAACCAGCAGATAACCCGACAGCCATGGCAGTTATACGTAAGCAGAGCAAACAACAACAAATACTGCCCTTGATAAAATATTTTCATGTGCCGCTGAGGTCGGACACTATGGAAATGCTTTCTCATGCAATGCAAACTGCAATAATATTCACTCTAACTTAAGTAAGATCACTAACCACCAGCTGAACTCTTTCTCAAACATCAATTTCCTCTGTATACAGAAGCTGAGTCCAAAGTTTTGGGTCAGACCCAAATCCATTAAAACGCTTCACCAGCTCTGACAGTTCATGTGAGAACCAAAGTCATAAAGTCGAGGACAAGACGAGATCTCACAGATGAAAATGAACAGATATGTAGCTAACAGGAAATGCAGATTAGAAGAGAACTACTTGCTGACACCCCATTGTCACATATAAACGACCTGCAAAGGTCAAATCGTTCCACACATTTTATGCACAGCCCTTTAAGACAAGTTAAGATTTGATAGGTACAATATGAATGGAAAACAAGCAGGAAACATAGGATGATCAATACTAATGTCTGTGCAATGAGGCAGCACTTCACCTGCTGCACTTGCAGCTAGTTTTGCTTTTCTTCATGACAACTGACTTTGTTGGGTCACAGTCACTCATAGCATTAGAGTGGGTGAAGGCATTCTTCATTCATACATACTGCATAATGCCTTTGAAGAATCAGCGTTATTATTAGGTACGGTCAAGTAAAATGCAGCTGACCTTGACCACAAAAACACAACACAGCCAACAGTTTGTTCAGAAATTGTTTATATAAAAAAAAAAGGACTCTACCCGTAGCGGCGTTTCCTTGACCGGGATCTTGAGCTACTTCTGGAGCGAGAGGATGAGCGGGATCTTGACCGGGACCTGGAGCGGCTCCGAGACCTCGAGGCGGATTTTGTGGATCTGGACATCACTGCAGCCAGCCCACCTCAAACTGTCACACAAGAGTCACACAGCCAGGTTAGGACTTTGGAAAATATAAGAAAGCACACAAGACACATGTAAAAAGATAAGTGGGTATTCAGTCACCTGGTCAAGGCATTGGCTACATAAAATGGATATTATTCAACAGCTGAATTGGTTATTATCACACGAGGAAAATAAATTCAAAGAGAGCCAAGAGTAAAAAGTCCACGAAATACAATATCCAACAGAGATAAGCCATCTGAGATGCGCAACAAAAGCTGTCTTAATACAGAAGCTGAGTGAAGAAACAGAACAGCTGTGAAAAAGGAAGACAGCAATCTGTGGAAGTGTAGTGGATCCAAACAGAACCAGTTTTATTTAGTCACTCATCATTTGCATAGAGGGCAGTCTTACGTCAGTCATCTGACTACTTGACTGTTGAGCCCACTGTAAAATACTAGCACATAAATACAGTTAACAGTAAGATATAGCAGATACTCAGTATTTCCTCCACTGAAGTCACTGTCCTCATGAGTTTTCAGTTTTCAAATGAGGTGAAAGAACGAAAGCCAGTATGCTCAGTACTATTTTTTCCTCTGAGTCAGTCTCAGTCTACCATTGCGTGTCATTAAATGATTAACCCATACATGTAAGATAAGTCTCTAAAATCTACAGCACATCTCACCACTTATGCACACATAATAATAGAATCAAAATAATTTTCATTGCCTAGTAAGATTACACATGTTCAGAGGGTTTGATTTCTGGCAGGGCCTTTTATGTGTGAAGTTTGCATGTTCTCCTCGTGCTTGTGTGGGTTTCCTCCACGTTCCCCACCATCATAAACCTCTATTAGGTCAATTCTCCTGTCAGTATCCCTGAACTCCAAGACACTGGCTGAGCGCTGCTCCCACCGCTCTTCCTAATACTTAGGATGGTTTAAATTTAGAGACTGAATCTCACTGTAAATTGTACTGTGTACAACTATATGTGACAATAAAGTTGACCTCACATACAAGGTATTTGCTATGGCGTTTTTGTGCATAGGAATAAGCATAGTACATGAGATGAAAGACAGTGCCGCAAAACAAGAAGAATGAATAGGAAAATTAGAATAAAATATAGAAAAAGATTATAGGAATATGTGTAATTCGTTATTTAAATTAAAGAGCTGTACAGTTTTGTGCAGGAATATGCAAAGTATTCTGTGGGGAATGTGCAAAAGTTCACAGTATGCATTATGGGACTATACTATCTGTGCAAGTTGGTAATCCAAAAAAGTCGTGCGTTAATGTCAGATGACATACACCTTACATTAATGTCTTAAATACAGTGTTTCCTCTATAACTGTACATGGGAACCCCCCCACCAGGCCAACCAACTCCAATTCCTTGTCACAAAGAATTAAACTATTGAATAAATTAAATAAATTAATTTTTCATGTAAAAATGCAAAAAATGGCACAAATTACTGTTTACAGCCTCCCAACTATAGTGATGCCCTGCTTTTCTCTGTTTATTATTAAACTGAATACGTTTGTGTTTTGGACTGACAAAACAAGGGATTTAAAGACAAGACAACTTGGACTCTGAGTAAGTGAGATATACACTTTTCTGTATTTTCTGACATTTTATAGATGTTGTAACCTTAGATGACAATTAACTTTATTCTTTGTTGTTATTCAGTGACCGCTAATAAATAAAACACTTTGTACAGGGGCGTGAAAAATTGGCTTCAGTTGTCTAACCCACATGCCTGACCGGGCAAGTGGAAAAGAAAGACAATGTTGAACCTTGCATTCATCTGGAAATTAATGATTTGTATTTGTGTGGCGTTGTTGCCGCGAACAGTGCACACTGTGTTCGTGACATGCTAATGTTTTGCAAAGGTCATAGGTTATACAGCTTATTTTTAACGATAAATTCAGCTTATTTAGTCATCCTCTCCTTGTGATCATTTTGTTCAAACTCTTGAGTATACCAAGCAAAGAAAAAGTTGATCGCAAATACAAGTTGCAGCCTATCTGCTGCCCCATCGGACCAAAGCCAAACGCATCACTAAGCCATCCCCTGAGCCTCATCTGTTTAGAGGTTTTTGTGGTGTATAACACCATGCAGGGAAAAAGTCTTGGGGAAACACTGATTGTGCACACACACTATGCATATTTTTGCATTTAGTGTGTGAAATGTGTAAACTCCGCCTACTACTACTGAAAAAGTTACGAAAAAGTTTAAGAGATGTGAAGAGATGTGGCTTCAACATGTAGCTGAAATGATCATCTTGAGGAAGTGATGAGTATTCATTTACTGTGTCCCAGTCAAATATAACAGGCCTCAGCTGCTAAAGCAGGCCAAAGCTGCTAAATTATTTTTACAACACATTACCTACTTAGTCTTTGTGCAGTTGCTTTTATATGCCTTGCTCACTGTTTGTGATTAAAAGCACTGGTTACCATTAAACTCACACAAGACTAGTCCAAGGTTCAAGTTGTCATCACCACACTATATTGATGAGAAAATAGTTTGTTTTCTCTGTAGCTGCTTCCCCGTATCACATTTGCTTGTGGTTAATGATCTGCTATGAATTTGTTACTGCATGCTTAGTGCACTCAGCCTTCAGCACACTTTTAACTTCAAAGGATGTTTTTTTTCCACTCTCTTTTTCACTGATTCACTTGTATACTCCCCAAATTATTAATACAAGTATATAGTAGGAGCATGTAGTTCTGTCCAAGATCCACAAAGCATTATCTGCGTCATATGATCCTGGGAGTACAGTAAATGCCAGGGATCTAATAATTGATCTTTCATTATGAGAGTCATCTTCAGGGACTTTGGAAGGAGGAAATTGCAGACTACACATGACAGGGATTTCAAAAGAAGCGCACGCTATCACATGGTGGTCCCAGTGTGTATCGTCCCTACTATTTCGGAGGGTATTGAAATGTATCCATCTTCCCCCGCCTCCCCCTTGTGCTCTCTGAACTTCCCACTCCGCTCCTTTCTGGCAGCTTGTTGTTTTTGGCTTTAAGAGAATAATTTCCTGCAGGTCCAGCCTCAACAGACCGTCAATTTAGCTTACTGTGCACATTTTCAGAATGGCATTCAGATGTGCCCCTTTTCCAGCATGTGGTAGCTAAACAGTAACATAAATAAATTGGAACACCCGTCTTAATTTTGCTTTATATGCCTAATAAATTAAGCTTGCAGGAAATTCTTGAGGAAAAGTTAAATTCTTATAGATTATTCTCAGTTTGTTACAAAACATTTTAAAACCGGCACATCTGTGTTTCAGACATTTTCATATGGCTGAAAATAGTTTCCATGAAACTTTCAGCAGAAACCATATACAAAACAGCCACAGTATAGAGAGTTAAGGTTCCCCAGACAGAGTAACTATTACATGATGACTGCTTCATTAACACAAAAGAACCTTATTTTAGCTAAATTTAACCATGTATGTATGTACTGTATGTATGTATAGTATAGTATAAATGTATAAGAAAGTGGATCCCACATAAAAAGATAAGTTGAGGTAATTCTGTAATGATTCAAAACACAAACCTTTCAGGTCAAATAAACTTTATATTAATTTAGTTGCACTTGAGAAGATATGTTCAGTAACACCACAGTTTGATTTGATTTTACATGTTCTCAGTCAATTCTTCATTTCACACAAAGAACTTAAGCTGCAGCTGCTTCTGATGGAGCTACTTTGTTGGCTCAATGACAATACAATTAAGTGCAAGTGGGTAGGGACTGAATTCAATACTAACCTCCAGCAGAGTTTTCATTATTGTGAAAAAAAAGCAACAATGACTTATCTTAAAGTGTATTAGTCACACAACAAATCTTCATCATGTTTTATTCAAACTATAAAAAGAGAAGGGTCTCAGGAGAGTTTTAACTTTCAAACAATGCATGTTGCGAAGTCTGCTAATATGCCGATCAAGTTTCTTTAGAAACTTAATTTGTTACGTTTACTGAACTCTGTACAGTACGTTCATTTAATTAACTCTTTATTAACTTGAATACATTAAACTTGTATTTTTATGTTAAAGCTACTACAAGAAACATTCATATATTTGTTTATTTTGGAGGCCCCTGTGGACAAAAGCAGTAGTGTCTCCACCATAATTACCAATATAGTTATACAAAAATCTTATTCTGCTTCTTTTTAACTGATTAATGTTCTACTCACTGTAACTTTAACTGATAAAATGTAAACACAGACTCGTTTCATTTGACTTCAAGGAAAATCTGACGCGGTGGCAGGTGTGAAAAACATCTTTATAGAAATAGCCATCTTTTCACGGATGGTCTCGTTAACTGATGTAGGTGATATAGAGGCATCAGTAATAAACTGAGATTATTTTATGACCAGATGAAAAGTACTTGTAGTAGCTTTAAGTTAATGAGAAAAGACTGGTTCCATTAAATTTCTGTATGATTCTTTTTAAAGTGTACCGTCCTGTATAGAACATTAAAACTACTTGGTAGAATTTAGTGATTTCAGTAGCCTCTCACTGAAGACTCGATTGATAACCAGCTGCAGCTGTCCCTGCTCCACACTGTGTGGTCGACTCAGCAGCCTAATCACTGAGATTTCAGCCTCTCTGAAAGGCTTTGGTAAGCCTGGTCTTTAATCACTCACTACCAGAGTTGCACACCAAATGCAGTTACTGACACACAAAATGCGCACACACATGTCTTACTACACTTCTGAGGGCTTTTAGTTGATTACATCTTTTCCCAAATGTCTGATTTCTCTTCTTTTCCACATCTGAACACTGAAATGACCACTTCAGCAACTGCCAGCCTAATCCATGTGCTTATCAACCATGGAAATTATGTGTCTATTAATACATTACACTTGTCAGCTCTGAACCAAATCGTACACTTGATGATGACGCAGTCACAAATGGAAGCACAGTGCCAAAAAAAACATGTTTTCTGGTTTAAAGTTTAAACTTCAGTCTTCCTGGTTTCGGTATCAGGGTTTTATCTTCTTTTATTGATTATCTAGTGCCTGAGAAATTTGTTTTAACATTTTGGGATGAACAGAATCATCACAAAATAAAGAATATTGGTAAATATAATCATAATTGACCAAAGATAAAACTTCCTTAACAAAAATATCCCCCTGAACTTGTTGAATGCTTCTTAATTGACAAGCTTGATAACTTTTTAAGGTAACAACACTACATCACAACGACACTGACAGTAACCACAAGTTAAACTAGAAAAGCAGGTCATGTTGATATGTTCTCAGTAGAGAACAATTGCAGGAACGAGCTGAAATGAACTGAACAGAGTATGATGCACAGACGTGTTTTAAATAGCAAAGCAGAAACTGATAATGGTTCTCACATGGAGAGAAGTTCATGACCACGCAGAGCAAACATGATTAAGAGTCCCCCTTGGAGTCGAGAATGACAGCTGTATAATCCTCGTCACCTGTTTATTTCATGTAACGGCAAAAGTAGCTCTGATCAACAATGGCGCGGCAACTTGATACACAGCTCAAAGCGTATACGAGAAGAAACACTCCACTCAATCAACTGCCCTATCATTAAGACTGGGATGCCACAGTGGCAGCTGGAATCACATTTGCTATCTATATGCGCCCCCGGGACACCCCGCTCACTATTTCCGAAAAGCCACAGCAACTGTCATTGGCACAATCTCCAGTTATTGAAATGTTGCAGTCCCTCTTAGTGTCCCCTCAAGACACTCCATATGCTGCTGAGGTAGTTGACGGATAGCAAAGCCGCTGGCAGCGTCGTGTAAGACGAGATAAACCTTCCAGCTTCCTTGGTTGGTTATTAAATTTAGAAAAAACAAACTTCTGAATAGCTCCATTCATGCGTGTTATGTCTGAATGAGTATTAGCTGACTTTTGTTTGCCTTCAGGGACCTACTGTAACAGCGTGAAAGACAAACATAACCTCATGCAAAGGTTTCCTGCAACTTTATCCTTTGGTAATCACCTTCCATGATGGATGAGAACACCATCCAGCTTGGCATTGTACTTGTTTAATGTCAACATGTTCCCAGTTGCAGCTAATTTTCTGCTAACTAAGGTAGTTAAAGTGGGGTTTGGAATCTCTTGCCACCTCACGGTATAATTCCAGTTCAGATGAATCAGTACATAAAAAGTTTTGACTTCTATACATGATTGCTTGCTGCTTTTTTAAACATTGTGATTCTGTAATGATCCATAATTAGTTTAGTGAGACACAACTTGCATGCAGTGTGCTCCTGTCTTCTTATGTCACACTCAGGGTGGGAAGCTCAAATGTCGTACTGCCGTGTTTCAGGTTGTAAGTCATTTAACGGTAGGGAATCTGACAAATCGTCATCATTTCATCACTATCCAATTGATCAGCAACTGAAAAGACAATGGATAGTCAAAATCCAAATTGAGATTTTGCCAAATTCCAAGCTAAAATAAGCTATTAGATAATTAGTTTGCTACTGAGAGGCAACAGCTGACGTTAGCATTCAGACAAATCTTAGCTAATGTTACCAACATCATTGTGTATGCATACACTCATGACACATCCTATGAAAGATTAAAATAAATAAAAATAAAAAATAAAATATTAGTCACTGAACCAGTACATTTCTGAGGTTGGGTGAGGAGACAGCAAGTTAATGCTAACGTTAGCCTAGAATGCAGGCTTGATTACTTCAGCTGGTTTTACTTCCAGGCTTAGCGTTACATGAATGCATCCAAGATGTAGGTTGATATTTCAGAATTAATTTATGTCCATCGTATCGTGTAACACTACCAAACGGTGTTATTAGCTAGGAAGTGGCTGAATGCTAATGTTAGCTACGGTAGCAACTGCGTCATCAAATATGCTATTTTAAATTGAAATATGACCTGATGTCCCTCCAGATTTTCACTGTCCATTGTCTTTCGGTCGTTTATCAAACTGGGAACCATAAAATGATAATATGTCACATTCTCTACGTTTATACAACTTGTAATCAGAAACTCAGCAGTACAACATTTAAGCTTCCCACCCTAAGTGTGATGTGAGCAGAAAATGGCCGATGTGTGAATATGGTGACTCCGCTCACTTTTAAGCCAAGAGGTGCTGGTAGGATTGTATCCGTTTGCAGATGCTCACACTCACCTCGCCACAACTCAAGAAGTAACCTAGGTGAGAACATAAACATGTTTACATCTGTTACGTTTCATAAGGAATGTACATCCCTGGTCTTACAAAATTGATAAAGGTGATCACAACACAGGTGGACTCAACGGTAGGTCAGGGCAAGCTGTTGCCCCCTTGGTGCTCTCATGTTTGAAAAAATGTCCCCTTTGATGCCCGTATGGTAGATAAAACATGAAAAAATTGGACGGTGGTCCAATGTCCAAGACGATGGGATAAAGCGCCCTCTATAGTACTTTTCTAGTAGAGAAATGTGTTGGAGCTTTTCCATTGGCACTTTTGGCTGCACTGAATCAAACTGTGCTGCATTGATTTGCTGTTGTGAGACTCTACTCATGTCTGTGCAAGAGAGCAGAGGGAAATGTTTTTAAAGAGTCAGTGTTTGTTCAGCTCTCAGTTCTTTTGTACGTTCTAACTGAATCTGTGGTTTGAAGTTCAGTTTCTCTCCTGCTTCGCTGTTTGTTGTTTCAGGTATCTATTTTACTGTTTAATGATTGATTTCAGCTGATAAGAGTCATGTTAAGTGACTGCTGATGAAAACCCAACATTTCCTGATTTTAGCACCTTCATAATAAAAGCGTTTAAATGACAAAATATGTGGGGACTTTTATTTTAGGAAATTAAGTGTTTATCCAACATTTTACAGCTGCTCGACTCAAACTAAGCTCATCTTCAGTTAATAGACACACCTTCAAACAGGTAGGCCTGTTGTAATGGAGATGCAAATCCATGCTAGCTGCGCTGTTATAGTTCCCTCTGTGTTTTTAGTACAGAGGTGCAGTAGTTGTTCTACTTTAAGTCAAATATTATATCATTTTTAATATGGATTGGAGATGTTTCACTATAAATGCATCTTGACTTTTAATTCATAATCTTTCAAGAGAGAATCTTTATATAGTTCAATATCACTCTAATGTCTCTCTAGGTTTTTGGAAAGATTTCTGCTGCTTTTTATCATCCAATTCTATTTGGAAAAGTTATTGCAACAACAATCAACAGCTTGTAAAAGCAGCATCTGGCGCCGTACCATTTCTAAGGTGTATATGAGGCTACTTTTGCCTGGAAAATTGGCATGCATCAGAGTGCCACTGAGGCATCCTCACAACGACATGCTTCTCAGCTGTCTGTCAACACCACATCTGAAGAACTCTGCTGCATACAGGAGGGAACTCATCAGTTGGAGGTCCTCTCTATTTTGGTCGGTTGGGAACAGCCTGGTGAATGATGAGTTCTACTGTATGTTTCCAAAATGAATACATTTGTTAGTGTTTTCCTGCGCCTTAATGTCTCTGCATAAAGCTGCAGACCCAGTTGTTTATTTGGTTGGTATGTTGTAGAACCAGAATACTTTCCTTTCTGCTGAAACGCAAGTTCAGTTCATTTATTGGGGAGTTCAAGTTGCTTGCAGACATACAAATGTCCTTTCCTAGAGAAACGTCACAAATGTGAGCACCGCCACTGTCAATGCTGGCAACAACTTCAAGCCACACAGAGCAAGTTGATTATATGATCAGTATATCTTCACAAAGAAAATAGCAGACACTAAAGTGAAAACAAAACTAACTGAGTAGTTGTTTTACTACATTGTGTGCCAGCATACTCAAACATGGGCACACCTTTTTATTGTGTATTCAAGGGCTGCTGGTATTTGTTAAAGAGGATCGACCTCAACAAGGATCCAGTAGTAGCTTAACAGGAAATTGCATGATAATGTTTTCAAACTTTTTTTCTTTCCATCACTAGACCCCAGAAATAGCTACACGTTGGACCACAAAACCTCATTTAGATAAGCGTTTACAGGAAACTTGTGTCTAAGAGACAATTCTTGATTCTTGTTGCTGTATGTGACTTGTTAGGGTTTGGTTCAAGATTGTAGCTGTTTACTGGAGGTGGAGGGACGAAACCTGCAATCAAAACAGTCATTTTGTCATCGAGCTAACCACTAAAAACAGCAGTCATATAACTGGTAAAATTAAACAACTCGCTGCCCTGAGATCCACCTTAAATCCTCTGGTGGTCTGAGGATGCACTTTGGAACTCACTGAACCGTAAATGTATTTAAGTATTTTTAGGTATCTGTACTTCACCTGAGTGTTCATTTTTCTCTCAACTTTCCCCCACATTTTAACTCATGTACGTTCTACTCTGTAAATCTTCAAAACAGTCAAGTTTTAATCCATTTAAGTGGAATTCTTGTTTGTTTTTGGTTTCTTTTTGAATCATTGCGCCGCCTTCCCAACATCAAGACTGATTTCAGCCTTAATGGATGGGACAATAACACATGCATGATTCCTTGGTGTATCCATCCATGCATATGATGTTTGACTCGTTTTTAAGCCGAAAATGTGAAAATTCTCTGATTACAGCCTCTTAAATGTGAATGTTTTCTGGATTCCTTACTCCTCTGTGATAGTTAAATACATTTCATTGGCTGGGGGACAAAACAAGACATTTGAAGACGTCATCTTGGAATTTGAGAAACACTGATCGAGATTTTCTGGCATTTTATAGACCAAACAACTAGTCGATTAATCGAGAAAATAATCGACACATTGATTGACAATGAAAATAATCATTAGTTGCGGCCCGATACAAGACAGAAATGACGTAAAAGACCAAACAGACAAGAGAGGGAGACTTGACTGCGAAGAAAAGCTGAGGCTCAGTTAGCTTTGCACAGAAACAACCTGAAGAAATGTCCTTCATGTGGCTACTGTTTACTTTTATACTTTGAGTAAATTTCAGAGCCTGTATTTTTTTCACTTTTACTTGAGTAAATAAGTTGAATCAGTACCACCGCCTTTTGTACACAGGTATCTGTACTTACACTTGACTAAATAATGTGTGCAGTCAGTCAACAGCATAATCCATAAATGCTTCCAGCAAAGTAAAGTAACTCTTACTCCACATCATTATTATTAATAATATTTTCACTACACTCGTTATAATGACATCAGTGTGCAGCTACAATTGAAAGCATATCAGAGGCAGTGGGTCACATCCTAGATGAGGACTGTGCATCCTCCTGGAGCTTCCACATGTGCATCATTACGCATAATGACACATACGGAAAATAATAACAAATCTATCAGCAAGACACTTATGATATTCCATCAGGAGAGCATTTAGAGCATTGGCTCTCTGAGGATAAAATACCTCTCTGTATGGTCAAGCAATTTACTGGCCACATCTTTTTTCTTACTTTTTCCACTCGGTATTTGTGCCCAGAAATGTAATTTAGAAGCAGGATTTAGCGGCAAATAATATTTCATGTTGACTTTTTTTTTTGCGTGGATTATCATTTTGCTGCGCAGCTTCCCTTTAAACGACTGTAGACCTTGGTTTTTTTACGTGCTACTACCACTGAAAATATATTATTTTCTATACATTTATTTCCACTCGGTCAAATTATAGCCAAGAACAGACAGAAAGAACCAAATAAAGTACTCACCGGTCCGCGTTGTCGGTCACTGTCGTCGCGTCACATTCAGGCACGGCGGTGTGATTTTGCAGAAACCAGTTAAAGACAGTTTCTCCCTGGTCTCCTGTACGTCCTTCTGTCAAGTGTGTGTCTCCGTGTGTGTGTGTGTATGTGTGTGTTTGCTGGAGTCTGCGGTGTTCAGAGAAAGGGGGTGTGACCGCTCCGTGCGGCTCAGAGGTTCAGATTTCCTTCCGCCTTCACCGCCGTCTGTCAGTCAAACACCTCTTGGTTACATGAAGAGTGAACGGGAGCAGAGCTCGGTAAGCTCAGTAATAAGAGCACAAAAGGCTGATAAATCCTCCGCCCCGTCATGACATCATTGTGTCATAATAATCCCAGAGTTAAACTCTCTGTAGTAACCGGGATCCTACAGGGAGCAGCTACTGTGTCTGTCTGCACAGTAGTGTTTGGTGACATTTGTTAGACGGTTATTGTGAAATTATTAGGACAGGGTTTAATTTCCTTGTTCCTGTTGGCTCGTCACCAGCTTACTGACTAGTATTGTACCAAAGTCAAGTTGTATTTGCATCTGTATGTTTCACCTACTTCAATATATATATATATATAATACCTTTAAAAAATGTTGATTTTCAATACTATGCTGATACCTCAGGGAAAGAATTGGCACTAATTTGAGTAGAGCTGCCAAGATGAATCAATTATTACCAATTATTAAATTAATTGCTAACTATTCTGATAATTGATTAATCCGTTTGAGTAATTTTTCAATTTAAAAAAAATCTAAATTGTCTGATTTCAGCCTCTTAACTTGGAATATCTTCTGGTTGTTTTTTTACTCCCCTCTGACAATTTACTGGGTTGTGGGCAAAACAATACATTTGAAACACTGATCAACATTTTCTTGTATTTTTATGGACCAAACAACTACGATTAGTGGAGAAAATGATCGACAGATTGATCGATAATGAAAATAATCATCACAGGAAAGACATACGTCTGTGTGCTGACATGTTTGGACTTATTTTTCAACTGACAAGGTTGTGACTGGATTTATAAATCGATTAATCGAGAAAATAATTGAGATTAATCAACAATGTGAATAATTGTTAGATGCAGCCCTAAAATTGAGTGGATAAATTCCCACTTACAATGCAAGTGTCAAAAACAAAACATCATTGGCATCAACAAGTAGACTTTTCATGGAAGAACAGTTAGACTGCAGATGTGTATCTAATAAAGTGGCCACTGAATATATATTTCAGCAGGAAACAGACTTGCCACTCCTCTACACATATCTGATAGTCATAGCTAATATATGCAGCTAAATTAAACATTTAAAAAAAAGGTATATCAAGATACTCGCTTGCTTTCTCTCTTACTTCCTCTCACAGTGGGCAAATAAAGATTTTGTATGCAAAAGATGAGGTTCATTTCACTCCACCACACACTTGTTAATTTAATCATTCCTGCCTATGCAAATTATAGTTACCCATAAAGGAACTACTAAGGCTGCAGACTTCAGCTCTTAATCCATTCAACAAGTGTCATGACACTTGTTTCAGGGGCCAAATTTCAGTCATTTCAAATATGAAATGCAATGGGCTTGGCAAGTATGGTGGGCCTACTGCTCATTATGGGTGTGTGATTGTTATGAAATCAATTGAGCTGTGGATAATCCTATTTTGAGCATTCGTACCACAGTTTCATCAAATCGGACAAAAAGCAAGGTTGACTGGCAATGGAAGAAAAACTTGTAATAGATTGCAGTTGTATTTATGACTAAGCCAGCGGAAACGCCAGATCCATTCAGCTCTCTAGTTACAGATCATCTGTGCCATATTTACAAGGAGTGTTTGTAATCCATTGATGTTTTTTGCTTTATTCCTCTGTTTGGACATGAATATTGTGAGTGGTTTGAATGTGTAATCGCTATTTGTGGCCATATCTACTGTTTCACCCTTAAATCTTCTATTGTATCATTTCATTGGCTAATGCTAGCTTACTGCTAATATGTACTATACTGCGTAACATTCTTTATTTGGCTTTATTCATTGGTGTGAATGATCAGATCCTCATGATTTCATGTCCCCAAACAAATCCTCTAGTAATTCTGGTCAAATATACAGGCAGTATATAAATCTGGAGGTTGATACAATAGATATCAGATATAGCATCAACTGTCATCTACTGCTGATGTTTGCTATTTGACCTCATATGTGTAAAGTTAGTAATGGACTGTAGTTTCATTATTTTTGCATGTGTTCATTTTGTTCAATAGTGTTGTGTATGGTTATGCTTTTTAATTTAAAGGTCCAGTGTGTAGGATTTAGTGGCATTTAGAGATGGGCTTGCCAATTGCAAGTGATGAAAACCTACTTATGAATATTACATTCCACTTCTGTCATTCAGTAGTTCCCCGTAAATCTTAAACACTGGGCCTTTTAAAGAGTTTCTTAAATTATTACTGGTGGCATCAGCCCTTTAAAGTAAGGCAGAGCTAAGGGGAGCTTATCTCCCCTGAAAGAGACATCAGCATTTGAGAAATTTAGGGAGGGCTGTAAAACATTGTAATTTCTGTTTCCACTGTTTTTATGTCTCAGTGCTGGCGACAGCCACAGCCAGAAACACTATTTTTTCTGGTTGTCCATCCAACCATCCGTCCCGTTCTTGTGAATGCGATATAAGAACGCCTTGATGGAATTTCTTCAAATTTGGGGCAAACACCTATTTGGACTCAAGGATGAACTGATTAGATTTTAGTGGTCAAAAGTCAAGGTCTCTGTGACCTCAGAAAACACATTTTTGGCCATAACTCAAGAATTCATACATTAATTTTGATTAAATTTCACATAAATGTCCAATAAGGTAAAATGTTGAGGTGATGACATTTTGTACCCAACAGGTCAGAGGTCAACTTCACTGTGACATCATAACGATCAGCTCAAGGTCTGTTTTCCTCTGTAAAAATAGTCTCTAAGTGAAGACAACATGTTTCTCACTGGAGTTTATTCACTGGAATAATACATGTCAATATAGTGAGAGCTTACATTTCACCCAAAAATTCTTTCAAAATTTTCACTGCATACATTATGAATGTGAACAGGCATGGATGTAAACAACAACTTGACTGGTTGGTCAATTCATACAACCACAAGGCAGTATAAATG
>JAJHUR010073909.1:0-14328 GCA_027495735.1 Lutjanus campechanus
TTTTTTTTTTTTTTTTTTTTTTTTTTTTTTGTCCTAACAAGTTGGATTCTCATGAAAAAGATAACATGCAGAATTGCACATTTAAAGAGAAAGGTTATACACACTATATAAAATACAAAGTAATGCCTTTAATACTAAATGTCATTTCAAGACAAGGAATTTCAAAATAATGGATAGAATTTAAATGTTAATACACTACACAGAGCTTCTGTTTTCATTGGAGCAGAAACACAAGTCATACCAGGTTTGATTTATGTGAAAAAATCATGAGGAAAAACAAGAAATCTGCCATATCTACCCTGAGGATTCAAGATATAAGTGATGTTTTTGTTGAGACGGAGTTGGAGCCAAGTTTGCAGCCCACATTTTGTCTGTCTCAAAGCTTCAAAAATCAGGGTTGGGTAAAATTACTTTGAAATGTCGTCAGTTAGTGAGTACAAATTGTAATCGTAATCTAATCCATTGGATCACAAGAAAAATGTAATCTAATCGTAATGCTTTTGGATTAATTCAAAATGAAACGTTGAAAAATGTGAACCTTATACTAAAGTAATGGACGCAGCCACAAATATTTTTTTTTTATCTTTAAACGTCTCAAAACGTGAAATGCATGTAGAAATGTATATGGTTAGGTCCGCCATAATGTGGAGTGTTGTCTAAGAAATTCTGTATGTCAGACACAAGTTAACAGCTCTTGTTTATCATGAAAAAAATGGAATCCAGTAATCCCTGACAGTGTAACTATTTTCTTATTGACCCTTCCTGAGTCCCGCCCCTTTTTGGTCTGTTCTCCAATAGCAGCTGAGCTAATATGGTACCCAGCGGAACCTTGGTCAACTCTCATGTTTTCTGTGCTTAGATATACTTTGTGCTAAGATCAGTTATGTTGGAAGGAAAACCACATTTTGAAGAGGGTTAAAAGATGTTGCACACAGTCACATCTTAATTTAGCTAATGTTAGCAAAGTACTTGTTGAAAACCTATCTAACAACTCTATCAACATCTGTTTACCTTTTTCAAAATTTGGTTTTGTTTTCAACATAGATGAGCCTAGCACATATCATATCTAAGTACAGGAAACAAAACATGAGAAATCTGACAGAGGTTCTGAAAG
This sequence comes from Lutjanus campechanus, assembly GCA_027495735.1. NCBI lineage: Eukaryota > Metazoa > Chordata > Actinopteri > Lutjaniformes > Lutjanidae > Lutjanus > Lutjanus campechanus. The sequence continues at coordinate 1,115 of JAJHUR010073909.1, forward strand.
GGGCACAACTTTAAATGACACATTTTTCACATTAAATCTAGGCTAATTGCAGTTAATTAGTTTTTGTAGTCTGATTACGTAATCCGAATCCATTACTACCCAACCCTGAATATAACTGTCTGTGTCTCTTTATCTCCATCTCCTCCCTTTTGAAATAAAGGGAAACCTAAGGAAAATAAATAAGGGACAGTATCCTAATATTTTAATTCAGAGTACTGTATTTCTGTTAAGGACAGTGAAAACGGAACTGAAAACTTTGGTGTAGTCCATATGTGTTGAAGATCAATTTTACTACAGAGCTGTACTGTAAAAAATCATTGTCATGGTTACTTCAAATCAAGTTTAATCTGGATCCTTTTAAGGGGTAGATATAATTGCTATTATATATGTTTCCTGCACAGAAATCCTCCTTAACATGCAAACAAACAGATTCAAATACCTGGTTAGTTTTAAGGAAAATAATGTTGCAAATATTATGAAAATAACAAGTGTGCCAGGAATGTATGAAAATGCGGTTTTGTCATTTTGTGTGCAATGGGGTTTTGAAGAAAGCGAAAGAGATTTATTGAAAATATTTTGAACTATATGTGCTTTTATTACATGAGACTTAGGTGAAACACATTCCAGGCTGGCATTTTGAAAAAATCAGGTATTTTAAACAGGTGAAAATATGACAAAGGATGATCAAACTTTGGAGAGATGAATGTATTCAGTGAACAGTTTATTTTCATACACATGACAGACGTCGATTTGATTCAGAACACCTTTGAGAGAAAAACAAAAAGTACTTATTTCCATTGATGTAAAATGTTTAAATAACCAAAATAAAGACATTTTGAAAAAATAAAGCGCCTCATCTACGTTTGAACTGTCTGCTCACATGTCTTCGTTGTTGTATATTGAACATTTAATCTAAGCGAACTCAGCATTTGCTGCAACCGCAAGGGATAACATTTGATAACGTTTCAGGTCATGTTACAACTGCACAACTTTAACACTGATAGTGTCTGAACAATTAAAGGGATAGTTCAGATTATTTGATGTTGACTGTATGACTCAATAGTGTATTTACCTACAGCAGACGTCAGCCATCCTAAAAAAATCAAAATCAGTTAAAGGGAAACCACCGTTTAATAAGACAGATATTCCTCTCTCCAAACCAACCAAACTCCATAAGCGAAATCAATATTTTTACCTCACAGGAAATGGGAGATGCTGGTCTACTGCTGCCTCGATCTGTTAGCTTGTTTGTGTTATTGTGTGACTTTGGTGTTTTAAAAGGACAGTTGGATCCACCAACGTTACACAATAACACAAATTAACTTTCCTATTAAGGCAGCGATGAACCACTAACTTCCATGTTCTGCAAGGTAAAATGACTGATTTTGGCTATGGAGTTTGGTTTGTTTGAAGAGATATTTAGCTCATAAAACGGTGGTTTCCTGTCAGAAAAGGCTGTCTGGTGGTGAAGAAACAACTGGCATCAACTGTAGCACATCAAATAATCGGAACTATCCCCTAAACAACAACTAACTCCACTCCTATCAATGCCTGTCTTCTTCATCAAATATCGACCTCTCTGGGCAGATCTTTGTACTTGATCAGGTAGTATGGGTAGCACTGACAGCTATCAAAAACCACAAACATGGTGGTTTTGCATATGTCGTCCACGCAGGTATCGTAGAGACGGTACTGCTTGGTCGTGGAGTTGAGCGGCGGCGGCCGGCGGTAGTTGGTCTTCCCGACGCTCGCCTTCCCCACCAGCACTTTGGCCAGGAACATGTGGCGGACCTCGTCTGGCCCGACCTTGGCCGAGTAGGTGTTGGAGAAGGAGGCGGTGGTGGCGAAGTAGGTGCCGAAACCGTAGGACGCCCCGTTGATGCCGGCCAAGCGCGGGTCGAAGTTGTTGTGGCAGATGTCCTCTGAGGCCTCTTTGGTCGTCCCGTGGAAGAGATGTCGCTCCAGAGGCTCCTTAGACTTGGTGTGCTGCTTCTGCATGTACGCCTTGTGCCTGCAGTGACAACACAGACACAAGGGTTTTGATGGATTTTGTACCTTTTGTGCGTTTCCTGCATCTTTGTAGAAACCCACATACCCAGACTGATACTACACTGTCTTATTAACATTATTAAATCAGGAGTAAAAAGAGCATTTGTTGGGACTATTTTAAGCCACGGATTTGGCGCTCCACTTTCCAGTTTAACTCCAACACTCACAAAACCCATCACAAATTCAAACCATGAAATGTCTTAAAGGTTTTTCGTCACCAGACACAAACAGCTGCTGCACCTTTGGTACTTGTCCCAGTGGAGGAGGTTCTGGACCTGCTGGATGCAGACGATGTCCACCTGGCTCTCGGGCAGGCTCCCGTAGAACAGGTTTTTGACCGTCCTGTAGGCCTGCGTCCTGGCCGGGACGTCCACCAGGCTGTAGTCCTGCTCTGAGGACAGACACCACACGGGAGGATACCAGGAGCTGAACTCCTCCAGAGGGTCCACGCTGAAGTTGGCTGCCGTAGGATCAGCGGTGGGCTCGGCGGCCTCAGTCTCGACTCCTGTCCTGGGTGCGGGGAGGAAAGGATAAGAGGACATTAATATGATGAAGAGGAGTTGTGGGAACATTTTGAAAGATTTTTCTTAAAAGGTAAAGCAAAATTACTGATTTGGCTTATATAACAGCAGTTTCCACTCAGAAAAGGCTGTGAAATATAATTAATACTTAAAATAATACTTTTTGTGTGGCTAAAATACTTTTGCTGCTGACCCTGTCCACAGCAGTGCACTGCTTAGCTTCCATACTGGTGGTCCTCTTGACTTCTCTAAACTGGGGGCGTGCTGACAAACATTTACTGTAGGTAATAAACTGATCAGTAAGTACCTAATACAACCCTACAACAAATAATCCAAACTATATCTATAATGTTAATATTCCTGCACTTTTTTTTCCTTCTTCAGGCTGAACTTTTCTTTTAATAGATCATTTTTCCCACAGCCATTTGACATGAAATAAAAAATGAGTAGGTAAACACGCGTGTTACAAATGGAACTAATTAAATTCCATTCGATTCAGGTCAAACATAGTCGCTAAAGAGTACACTAAATGGAACGAAACCTTAATTAGTATCACTGGTAACACCTGTGTTTACCCTACTTTTAAATGTCAATATGGCTGCTGTGAAAAGCGTCTACTGAAATGCTCTACTTCATTTGTGAATAAACACTGACAGGAAAGACAGAGGAAACATACAGACCTCAGGTGAGGCTGCATGGACTCAGGGGACTGGTACACGGGTCTGCAGCGAACCTCCCTCATGAAGCCTGTGGCGACGTTCGTCTGTTTCATGGTGTTGAAGTCCAACTTGTACTTCTGCACGCCAACATGGAAGGAACACTCGTACTCCTTTTCGCTCATTTTCTTCAGCAACAAGGTGGACAAACTCTACAAAAATATGAACCAATCAATGAACAAGGAGCTGCTAGGGCGACCTATGCTAACTAAAAGAGAGGCTGGTGATAAAAATTAGAACAAAAAGGGCAGTGATCAAATTTAACAATAGAGAAAAACAGTCACCTCCCGATACTCCTCCCAGCCCATGTGGTTCCACCAGTAGAGTTTCCATTTGCTGGGAAAGTAAGGGTTCTTGATCCGACTGTCAGAGTTAGTCAGTCGTCTAACCCTGTCATACTTAGACTGGTCGTCAAACTCCAACGAGTCAAAGTTCAGAGTGTGGCGGTCATTCCTGAGGGGAGAGTTGAAAGAAGAAAACAAGAATACAAGTCAATTTTCAGAGATATCTGTGATGCAACATGAGCAGAAAACATCTTATGATAAACAAAATGGAATAAAGCTACAGCCAGAGATTTGACTTCAATTCTGTTCTTACTCACAGGGCAGGAATTATACCCTGGACAAACAGCCAGAGCTTCACTCCAGGCATGTACTCACCCATCTTTGACAGCTATGACTTCCAGGTTGACGTTGCTGTAGAGTCTCTCCAGTATGATCTGAGAGCGAGGCTGGAAGTCGATCCACTGGTGGGTGATGACGCACCACAGCTGCCAGTGAAACGGGTACGGAGTGTGGTGCATCTTACACTTTTTCCCCGCGGGACACTCGCCCAGGAGGAAGTCATCACAGATCTGGATGTTGGAGGAGATCTTGGTGTGGAACGGAGATGGGACGGGCACTTTGGACGGGGGCTGCTGCTTGGTCGGGGTGGTTGTTGGGGTCTGGATTGCCCCTTTACTGGGAGAGGTGCTGGGCTGAGCGGCAGGTACTGGTTGGGTGATGATGAGAGGCAGGGAGACCATGAGGGAGGTGGCTAGAGTAGGGTTTGGAGGTATCGTCTGTGGTGATTGGGTGCTGTTTTGACAGAAGGTGAGCACGACGGAGGAGGTGTTCTGGGGGGCAACGTGCTGCTGACTGATGGACTGGATGACCATCTGAGGCTGCGGGGTGCTGGAGGAAGACATCACTGAGGTCTGTGCATCACTGGTCAGGCTGTCATCTTTGGTGGGAGTTGTAGTTTTACCTTGTTGAGAGGTCACAGGAGTTAGATGGACGCCAATGCTGTAGGGGTTGACGGTCCAGGCAACGTTGAGCTGCTGGGATCTCATGGCGTCCCACACCGGGAGGCTGGTGTTGGTGTCAGCAGGGATCTCCAGCAGGAGGAGAGACGGGCTCAGCAAGGTGACTTTGCTGGATTTCTGTGGAGGCTGGAAAACTGCGACATTGTTTGCCAACTTTCTCTTCGCTCCTCTGGTGGATGAACCGGGAGACATCTTGGACGTCCTGTAAAAAAAACAATTTATTTTTAGTAAATTAGCACAAGAGACATGGAGGTGGCTCAGATTAAGTGATGTTAGTTCAGTATAAAGAACTGGGGTGACTCATCAATGTAATTGATTATGGAAATACGCTGATTTGCATAATATGCGTTGGTGTGCTGCAATGAAGTGCTGTTCCTGGTCGAAGCATGGATTCAGCTGGAAAACAAGCTGCTGCTAAAAAGAAAAAAAAAAGACCCACGCACAACCATCTTAAGTGTGGGAGTATTTCAGACACATACAATTTAATTTGTTATTTCTGCAAAACAAATAAAAAAAATAACATCTTATCATAACAACACACCATTTTTTGTTGAGTAGTTATCAGTCTTGTTTGCTTAAATTTTTGTGCATTTTCCTTAACCAGTAGTTGAAAACACAATTGATTGATCAATAAATCAATCATTAATAATTAATGAGATACAAAACATTTTTAACATTATTCATCAAGTGACTCTACCAGACTAAACCATGTGAAATTAGGCGCAATTACTGCCATTTCTACACAGTTGATTAATTATCGATTAATACAGGCTAAATTCTTAAACGTGACTGATCATTAACATCCCTATCAATAAAATCCAAATGACACCCATCCTTCAGACCCAGCAGACCCACCTTTACCACAACAAGTACTTTTTCTTGTTGTTGCTGATACTGTTGTACTATAAAATTTTAAATGCTGGACAAGCGTTACTTGTAACAAAGTATTTCTACACGGTGGTATTTTTTACTTGAGTAAAAGATCTGAGTAACGTTACTTCATTCACCACTGCTTTACGTTGGCTTGAGAAGTGTTTTTCTTGCTGGTTGTATTCATGTCCAACGACTGGAAGTCAAAATTTATGTAAATTTAATTTTAATAAATCTCTGACTAAGAAAACATAACCTTAAACTTTTTAACCTACTCGTGAATTTAAAACAAATTATCTGTAAGTTGCACACACTATTAACACCGCAGGTATAACTGTCGTCAGCTAATAACACGTTTGGAAACTAGCTAACTTTAGCCAGATAACAGGTTCATAATGAATCTTACCGTCGGTCCTGACACCTGCTGAAGCCTGTAATGATACGTAAACCGCTTCACACAGGTTTACTGCACACTGAAAATTATTATTTGAGTGATTCAAACGATTTCTAGTAAATTTAAAGTTTGGCACAAAGGTGAAAAATCTTTTCATTCGGTAAAGAGGAGGAGGAGGAGGAGGTTTTGTCAACGTGCGGAGCTGCAGAGTTTAGTGGGAGGAGTGAGATGATGATCAATATGCTGCTAAAATACCAAAGGAAGAAAGAAATTAAGAAAGAAAAATAAATAATATAATTAATTGTTCCCATTTTATGCTACTTTATAACTCCACTGCATCTCAGAGGCAAATATTTGCCTTTTTAGTCTTATTGTCTGACCTCTTTCCTTAATTCAATTTAAAGAAATGTATATTTTTGTTCTGTTTCTTTGTGTGTGTATTTTTAAATACTTTTAAAATATGAATACTTAATATATGTTATGTTATATATAAGATTTTTTTTTTTTTACTCCTACTCCTATTGTTATTGACATTGACTCCAAAAATCCAATATCAATCAGGCTCATAGATAGACTCAGGTTCTTTTAAGTTTACAATTTATTTTTCATACCTGTCCAGTGAAATGTGTCCCCAAATTAGGTCATTTTGAATTTTTCAGATAAACCATGGATGCAGTAGTTAAAATGAGCACAACCTTAAATATCTACAGCAGTAAAACGCACTATACACCTTAATCCAGCAATAATATTAATTCAAAAGCATCAGATATGATAAAACACTGACAGAAAACATTTTAGTTCACTTTACTTCAGGGGCGAAAAATAAATGAATGAAAGAAAACTGATGAGGTTCATGCTAGCGGGATGAATTATTCATTCTTCTTTCCCGAGAATTAAAAGATTTCAACATTAAAATCCTGCTGCAGTGAACATATTTATTTTAGGTATTTTCGTTCTTTAAAAGTCACCAGAAGGAAAAAAAAAAATCAAAAGTCTCTGAAACTTTTAACTTTTTGGTATCGAAATCCTTCCATATTTTGGAGGTCTCAAGGTTGGTGAAAGGAGAAAATGATCCATATATAGTTTCTTTTTAAGCCAAACGTGTGTGTGTAAACTACTGACAGAAAAGACAGCACAGTCATGATATCTGCAAATGATTTATTTGTAAATGAGCTCTCAAATTTCTGTGACATCATTAGTATTTACACTGAAGGCATATTTAGTATTTCCCATAGTATATCCATAACATAACAAAATTGAGCTTCAAAGAAAAAACAACCTGAAGAGTTTGAGATGCAAATTCAGACCCTTTTGATACATTTTGACCGATCACAACATAACTATAGAGACATTAATTATTTCCTCAGGTTACACTGCACCAGTTTAAAAACACACATTATGCTGTCAGACTCTGCATTAACAACAAACAACACATTTTTAAAGAAACAGCAGGACTTTTTTTATAGTAGTTGAAAGTGCAAAGATCAAACTGAAATAAGTGCACAAAGTATTCATCAGGCTTCAAGCTGGGAAAGGATGTAAGACACTATATTGAACCAGGATATTTGATTTCACATTCTGAACACTCTCCTCACACTGTGTGAAATTCAAAAAAAAAAAAATCTTCTGGTTCCTTTTGTGCTGAAGAAAAACTGAAAGCTGTGAAGTTTTTCAACAATACTCCACAGCTTTCACAGAAACCTCCAGCGGGTCGACCGTCAGAGGACACTGCTGACAGCCCACCCAGAAGTACGGAAACACCCTCTCGGTGACGGCGTGCTTGAAGGTGTAGATGTGCGTGTTGTCGTACGGGTCGTAGAAAGACACCCTGCCCTTGTCGCAGTCCAGCTGCACCCTGATCCTCTGCGGGTTCCTCTTCAGGTTGAGCCTGGTTAAAGGAGACGTGCCGGCAAAGTACATTTTGTGGTAAAAGTACACACACAGGTAGCCGTTCTTCAGCACCGAAGACACTTTCTCTTTCCTCTTGACGGAAGCTTTGGCCACGCCGACGACCCACGCCGTGTTGTCTCCCACGCTGACGTCCCAGGCTCGCCTGCCCGAGGTGAAGCCCTCTCTGCCCAGCACGCCGGTGTCGGGGTCGTACCTCTCCGGGTTGTCGGGCAGCTTCTGCTTCTCATCGCTGTCACAGACGCTGGCGAGGTCGTCTGACAGGACGAGCCACGGGGCGGCGGTGTTGGGGTCCAGAGTCACGGGGGCTGAAGGAAACATGGCAGACTGTCAGCTGTCTGAGGGAGTTCATTCGTCACAACCTTTTATCCACCTCTGGAACACCTGAGGCGAGTGAAACTGCCTCTGAATGTTGAAATAAACCTCTCTGACTCTTTTAATGATGTGGTGAAATCCCAAAATTCCTTGCAAATGTTACCAATTAACCTGTTTACCTCTGGAATGTTTCAAACAGATGTTTTTACAACTTCCCCAGTCATTTCTTGCACCTCTCCCACCTTTTTTTTTGACATGTTACAGGCCTCAAATTCAGAATGAGTGTGTATTTACAAAAAAACAATGGAGTTTGAACATTAAATATCTTGTCTCGTATTCTGTTTTTTATCAAAATCTAACACAGGGCCCCCCAACTTTTTTGGAATTGGGTTTGTGGCAAATATCTGACTTTCAACTGAGAAATTTGGACGTAGTTTCTGAGTGAGAGGATGAAAACTGGGCACTGCGACGTGAAAAGTGTGAGAAAGCATGGACTTACTGTATTTGACGATTTTATGCATCTTCTCCCAAACGTGGAAGCTCAGAGATCCCACATATTTGGCCACATCTATGAGCGCTTCGGGAGCCATAACTGGGTCTTCAACTGAGCAGTTAGTGCTGCAGGGAGCAGAATTACACAGTTTAAGTGTTTTGTTACGAAATCAAAGAAAAGAAAAGTTTAAAAGATAAAAAGCTCTTTTCACCTTGCCAATGTCCTCTTGCATTTCTGAGAAAAAAATCAAGAGGGAAAAAAGTTTAAAAAAAAAAAAGAACTTCTTATGCTAAGTACTAATGCATTTCTTCAAACTTTTACAAACTCACATGAAGGACAGAGATGCCCTCCAGAGCTATCTCCTCCTCCAAAGCTCGGATGGATTCAGACACAGACGTTATATCTCTGTTAATCTCTTCGATCTTCTGCATCATCGCCCGACTCTTCTGCTCTTCCTCCCTCTTCAGCGCCTCCATCCGGGCTGCCTCCTCGTCCCGCAGGAAAGAGCGAAGCTTTTCAAACTCCTCGCGGGTTCGTCTCTCCACAAATCGAGCCTGGACCTGAAATTAAAAACTGTGTGAGCGTGGCTTGGAAATGGCCTCATGAAACAGGACATTTTTTAAATAACTAAAAGCAGGAATTATTGCCTACATAACTGATTTGCTCAGAATATTTACACAAATTCATAAGTTTATTTATTAATCTATCACTATAACAGTTAATTTAGGGGGCAAAAAGAACAGGATTTGGGACGGCTGCTTGTAATTCAGGACTGTCCCAAATTTTTCAGGACATCTAGCTACTCTAACTTTGTCTAAAAAGGTCAACCATAAGCTTAACAATTTCACACTTCTATCATTTTTTTCATCGCTTGAATACTTTAGCAGATAATGTATGATTTTAAACTGGTGGTAAATACCTGAATGTAAGCCACCGTCTCCTCGTAGCTTTTCTTCATTTTGTCAAAAGCGTCCCTCTTTTCTTGCAGAGAGCTGAGGGCCGACTTCATTTTCTCCTGAGCAGATAATGACAGAGAAAATTCATTTGAAAGACTGCTGAAAAGAAACAGATTAACCTTTAAAACTCTGAGCTGGAAACATCCTCGAAGATAACGATTCAGGGAGCTTTTTTCTCTCAGAGATTTTACTCCCTACATTTTAACCCAAATATCCGCGCTTTATACTCCTTCATTTTTAAAAACAGGCTTGTTACTTTGGTTTTACTGCATTTGAAATCAAGACTGATTTCAACCTAAATGGATGGGACAATAACACACACAGAAAAGATGATATCCATCAGTGCATATCACATGAGCATGGCAGACAAACAACAAGACAAAAATGATGTTAAAAAAACAAACAAAGGCATCTAGTGAATATGTCTGCTGCCTGTGAGGCTGTTAAACACCGCAAGACTGATTTTTAAGACCCAAAACGGCCTTGATTCGAGAGATTAAAGCAGCTTCTGCTGAGACCGAACATAAACTTTTAGTAGTCCTGTAGAGAACAGAGATGAGAGAATTTCTAACCAAAGAAAAAGGGCTTAATTAGAGCTGAAGCTTGTTCTTGTGCTGATCGTAGTGTTGCTGACAATGAAAACTGATTTGCACATCGGAGCAAAGTTAATATTCATTATTTTCAGCATTTTTTACTTTAACTCAAGCTAGAATAGTTTAATAGTCTTTGAATTATATTAACATGTACTGAGGCTCAGTCAGCTTTGCGTTACGGCTGAACAATTAATTGAATTTTTATTGAAATCGCAACATGGCCGACTGCAACTTTCAAATTGCTGGAGTTGCAGTATTTGCAATAATACTGTTGCTGCAGAAATGTCCTGAGCTACACACATATTCTACAGACATGAAGTTCACCCCCAGAAATACATATTTTTCCCCTTGGCCTGTAGTGCTGCTTATCCATTTAGATTTTTTTTTGGTGTGAGCTGAGACTTGGTGATATCAGCTGCAGAGATGTGGGTCTTCTCTCCAATATAATGAGACTAGACGCCACTGGGCTGTAATTTTTGGAGGGCTTTGAGCACCACAAACAGAGTGCCATCTAGTTCTTTTATATTTTAGAGAAAACAGACATCTCTACTGCTGATATCCCCCAAAACCCAGCAGCTAATGTATTTTTGATTTTGGGGTGAACTGTCCCTTTAAATACAACATTGTGTTAATTAAAACAAGCTTTTCCACTTGTGGAAACTAATAAAGTGGAGGAAAAAAATAAAAAGGTTAACTGTTTTACACAAACAAAACTTTACAGGTCAGACGTAGGAGAGTTAAATGAGACTTTGGACTGGTTGAAGGTTAATCGTCTTATCACTTTAATATGATGTGAGGTTCAGTTAGTTTTGCACTAAAACAGAAAAGGCAGAAAGGTCCTTCATGTGGCCAATGTTTTTTTGCTTTTATACTTTGAGTACATCTCAGAGCCTGCAAGAAAGACAGGACAGCTGATTATTGAGTCTCATTCCCCGAACATCAAATATTAATGTTCTGTGTTTGTAAAAGCACAGACAAACAATTAGAAAATAAGGAAATACAGGCAGAGGGGCAGGGTCTCTGCCTTTAAATAGAAAGTAAAAAGTTGAATCCGTACTTCTACTTTCAACTTTTAACTTTGTCTTTATTTGTTGTCTGTACTTCTACTTAAAAAATAAAGAATGTGTGTACTTTAGTGATCTCTGGAACTTTGAGTAACAGCCTCAAGGAAAAGCACACAGTATCGTTATTCCGCCTTAGTTCTACATTTTATCTCGGAGGAGAAGTATTTACCTTCATATCTCCTACAGCCTCGCTGACAGGGCAACAGTCGTGCTGTTTGTGCTTCCTCGAGGTGTGGCACACCACACAGATGGGCTCCTTATCCAGCAGGCAGAAAAGCTTCAGCTTCTCCCCGTGGTGAGGACACATCTCCCCCGGGTCACAGTACAGCTCCGATCCCGTCTCCTCCTGCACCTCGCTCTCCCCGACGTACGCCTCGCACAGGTTCTTCAGGGTCAGGCTGGGCACGGGGTCATCCTGAGACAGGGTCCTGCACAGGGGACAGTCTCTGCTCCGTCCGTGCCTCCAGTACTGCTGCAGACAGGGTGCACAGAAGCTGTGGCTGCACTTGAGGACGACTGGGTCTTTGAAGATTTCGCAGCAGATGGGACAGGAGAGGTCCACCTCCGGGAGAGACAGCCTGCCTGCCATCCTGACACCAGCGCTCCTGGTTTACTGTGAAAATGAAAGTAGGGCAAAGGTGCAGCACTGATCAAGATCAGGAGAAGGCCTGTTCACACCCACAAACACTTGCTGTGTCGTCTATTTTCTACAGACTAATGAACACAAACCAGCCTTTAAAACGTAAACTGAGTATCTGCCTGTTCCAGAAGCAAAGTTAGAGCCAAACATACCTGACAGCTGACAGCCACAGTCTTGTGACAGGTATCCGTGCTTAGACGTGGGCACTTCCTGCACTTCCTGCTTCCTGTTATGTTGAGTCATCCAAAGGAGGCGGAGTCTCAGAGGCAGAGCAGGCATTTTTAACCCTTACCTAACCCTCACATCTTATTCACAGTCCAGAACAAAGAGGGAAACATCTGAGGGGTTAAATATGGAGGCTCATTTCCACCAGTAAAAGAAGAAAATACAGCATGCCTGTGGTAATTTATAACATGAAAAGTCATAACTATGAGATTACAAAAATCATAATAATGAGATAAAATGTTCTATTATTTATCCTATTACAACTTGATCTTATAATTAGCAATTTTCAGCTCAAAGTTTAGCTTTTTAATCCCATAATTCTGACTTTTTACCATGTAATTATGATTTTTTTCATTGCATAATTATGACATTGTATCTCATAATTAGGACTTTTTATCACATATGATATCATAATAACCTTTTATCTCACACGCATGACCTTTTATGCCATAATTATGAGAGAAAAGATCATAATTGTGACCTTTTAGTTCATAATTACAATATTTGATCCCATTTGATTCCAAAATTATTCTTTTTTATCTTATAATTACAACCTTTTATCTCATAATTATGACTTTTCATCTCAAAACTCTGCTTTTTTAATCTTATAATTATGGCCTTTTATGTCATAATTATGACTTACCATGATTTTTGTTTGGTTTTGTTTTGTCTTTTTTACTATACTGGTGGAAATGGGCTTCCAACGTTACCAGATGTTGAGAAAAGGCAAAACAGAAAAAACAAACAAACAAACAAAACAAAAAAAAACATGACAATTACACAAAATTATGTATTTTTTTGCTGTTTTTTTAAACCTTATGAAATACTGCATTTTAATCTCTCTGGTGAGAGAAAGATGGTGGTTATGGTTTAAAATGTATAATCTACTCTCAGAAGCTATAAAAATGAAATCTAAGAGCTCTAAATAATGAAATACAGTTAAAACTGATATGAAAATATGTTAATTGTTGTGAAATATTGAGTAATGATGTTGGGCTAAAGCACTTTGGATCAAAACTGCAGCCCGTTTTCATTTGTTTTCATTCTGGTTTTATTGAACTCAACTAACAGCTTTTAAGATATGACGCCATCTAGTGGCAAAGTGCAGCAAAAGGTTTACCTTCAATGTACAGCTAATGCCAACTAAGTGAGTTACGTAGTTGAATG
>JAJHUR010073909.1:14348-24492 GCA_027495735.1 Lutjanus campechanus
CTGTTCCAGAAGCAAAGTTAGAGCCAAACATACCTGACAGCTGACAGCCACAGTCTTGTGACAGGTATCCGTGCTTAGACGTGGGCACTTCCTGCACTTCCTGCTTCCTGTTATGTTGAGTCATCCAAAGGAGGCGGAGCCTCAGAGGCCGAGCAGGCATTTTTAACCCTTACCTAACCCTCACATCTTATTCACAGTCCAAAACAAAGAGGGAAACATCTGAGGGGTTAAATATGGAGGCTCATTTCCACCAGTAAAAGAAGAAAATACAGCATGCCTGTGGTAATTTATAACATGAAAAGTCATAACTATGAGATTACAAAAATCATAATAATGAGATAAAATGTTCTATTATTTATCCTATTACAACTTGATCTTATAATTAGCAATTTTCAGCTCAAAGTTTAGCTTTTTAATCCCATAATTCTGACTTTTTACCATGTAATTATGATTTTTTTCATTGCATAATTATGACATTGTATCTCATAATTAGGACTTTTTATCACTTATGATATCATAATAACCTTTTATCTCACACGCATGACCTTTTATGCCATAATTATGAGATAAAAGATCATAATTATGACCTTTTATCTCATAATTACAATATTTGATCCCATTTGATTCCAAAATTATTCTTTTTTTTATCTTATAATTACAACCTTTTATCTCATAATTATGACTTACCATGTTTTTTGTTTTGTTTTGTCTTTTTTACTTTACTGGTGGAAATGGGCTTCCATCATTACCAGATGTTGAGAAAAGGCAAAAAAGAAAAAACAAACAAACAAACAAACAAACAAACAAAAAAACAAACAAAAAAAACATGACAATTACACAAAACTATGTTTATGTTTTAGATTTTAATTTTAATTTTTTTGCTGTTTTTTTTTAACCTTATGAAATACTGCATTTTAATCTCTCTGGGGCTCTAAATATACTTCATGAAACAATCTAAGAGTAAAGAATAAAAAAAACCAAACAAACAAAAACATTTTCAAGGGCCAAAGATGACACCGCTTTCATCAGAAGGTCCCCAAGTCGGAAAAAACAAGAAGATGGTGGTTATGGTTTAAAATGTATAATCTACTCTCAGAAGCTATAAAAATGAAATCTAAGAGCTCTAAATAATGAAATACAGTTAAAACTTGATATGAAAATATGTTAATTGTTGTGAAATATTGAGTAATGATGTTGGGTTTAGCACTTTGGATCAAAACTGCAGCCCGTTTTCATTTGTTTTCATTCTGGTTTTATTGAACTCAACTAACAGCTTTTAAGATATGACGCCATCTAGTGGCAAAGTGCAGCAAAAGGTTTACCTTCAATGTACAGCTAATGCCAACTAAGTGAGTTACGTAGTTGAATGAACAGTGTAATCACTCTGCAAAGTCAGTTTTTGCTTGTTTTGAAGGTTCACTGTACAGTCATTTGTCAGCACCCTCATTTTGGTATTTCAATATTCCATTTAATAGCAAAATACAGCAGTATGTACCACGCTGCTGTCCAAGTTCTGCTCACATCGTTAGATTTTTTATTAAAATGCTAATAAGAAAACTTCCCAGTGAATTTATCATTTGATATGTCAGTAGGCATTTCTCATATTTCCTTTCCTTCCGCGCTCTTTTATCACACAGTATTTGCTGCAACTGTCCAGAAGTATTTGTTGCTATTTTTATGCTCCAAAGAACAACAACAAACAGACAGAGAAAAATAGTCTGCTCTCTGGTGTTGTTTTCCCTTGATAAATGTACTGTACAACTTCAGAGCATCAGTGTGCAGACTCGATTAATCTTTAGTTTCATTCTCCGTCCACTCGGAGTCCAGTTTGCAGAGCCTCCACGTGGCCTCTGTGGTTGTAACTTGTTTAACTGCACGTGGCAGAAACGTATTCTGATTAGAGCCCTGGACTCTAATCAAAAGCACTATAATCACTTGAAATATATGGACCATTTTAGAATGAAACAAAGCACTCGCGCTCATCAGGGATCCTCGTGCCATCTTTGCATTTAAACTATCAGGAGCTGTTTTTGGAAATGTGGAAAAACACAGACCAGCCTCCCGTGGTTACATTTGTTTTCCAGAAGACAATTAAGTTAATTAATTTCTTGCAAAGTGCACTTAGAGGAAATGCAACTTCTTTGTAGAGAGCGTTACTTGTGGCATGCGTCTAAATTTGTTGCTTAGATGTGGCATTAGGAGAACTTAAAGGGATAGTTCGGATTATTTGATGTAGGGCTGTATGAGGTACTTATTGATAGTCAGTGTATGGGAGGCTGCATGCAAAAAGCAGAGAGGGGCACCAGCATGGAAGCTAAGGAATGTCAGCAGGCAAAGCATTTTAGCCACTTAAAAAAAACTAAAAATATCAGTTAAAGTGTATGCTATATTTAGGATATTTTCACAACTTTATTTCGCCATCGAACAGTCTTTTTTTGACAGAAAACAGACGCTATATAAGCCAAATATCGCTCTCTCCAAACCAACCAAACTCTATAGGCAAATTCAGCAATTTTACCTCGCAGAAGACGGGAGCTTCGGGTCTACAACTGCATCGCTCTGTGAGTTAGTCTGTGTTTTTGTGTGACTTTAGTGAATCCAAACTACTCTTTTAAAACACAGAAGTCACACAATATCACAAACAAACTAACAGATCAAGGCAGCAGCAGACCAACAACTCAAGTCCTCTGTGAGGTAAAATTACTGGTTTTGCCTATGGAGTTTGGTTGGTTTGAAGAGAGCATTACTTCGCTTGTATAATGGTGATTTCCAGTCAGGAAAAGCTGTAAAATGGACACTATGGAGCTAAATGCTAAATATCAGAGTATGTACTGTGTATTGTACTGCAATATGTAGCAAATTGCCTGTAATTGTTTTGCCTTATTCTACAATATGTAACAGCAACATCTATATAAAAACTATTTATATAGTGAAGCTAGTATCATGCAATATTTTTGTATGAAAAAAGTACAATATTTCCCTCTGAGATGTAGTGGAGTAGAAGTAGTCAGTACAGTACATTACACGGTTTGCATGTCATATTCACATTTGAACTGTCTATTTCAAGTCACCCAGGGCAGCTGGGGAACAGATAGGGATCAAAAACTTGCTGAAAGGAACTGACAGGACACTGATAGTGAAAAAAAAAAGAGAATCCAATCTCTCCCTGTCACTGTCTTTTTGGTATGCCACACCACACCACAGAGACTCGAGAGTTTCAGCTTTTCGTTTCGACCCAGAGCTGCAGAGGGTTATTTTACTGATTGATTAGAATGCAAACTTGCAGTCGTCCCTCTGACTGACGGTCTGTACGTGGCCACCCTGCCACCTTCAAGAAAAACGTGAGCATAACGTCAGCTTCCCAAAAATTACTTTTAATTGAGCTCCGTCAGTTGACTCGTCCCCCTTTTTTTTTTGCTTTTTTGACATGAGACTGGCACCACAGCTGGTCTGTTTGTCATCCATAAAGGAGGTTTTGAGTTGCCAGCAGATGTTCTGGTTGTTAATTTCTTCACTTCCCTCCTGGAATGACTCAGAGGTTTTTAAAGGCATGCTGAGCTCCGCTTCGCTTGGCCAATAAACTGTTTACTTTGTTTATGTTTACTGTAGGACATCATAAACACGCTGCAGTGTCTTTACAAGCTTTTCACTGTTGATACACGGTAATTTTCATCAGACGTCAATGAATTTATCACACGCATCATCATTCAGTCTAATTATGGTACGATTATGACCAAAGGCTTCAGTGCGTAATGGATTTCTGTGACATTGTGCGTTATAAAATGAAATTATATCAGCCTGCTTCATAACTTTTTATGAGCCACATGTCTAGTAAATATTTGTCTTTTTCACTAACAGGATATGTAATGTCTGCTGTCTGAGGCTGGGTTGCATTAGCAAGGACAACATTTTTTTAATGACCCTATAATAAAATTATAAATGATGAAACTTTAAAACTAGTTATAATTAAAGCATTATTAAATTTAAACTGCTCTTTTATTTATTTACCCTATTACAGATTAAACTTAATTCTGTGCACCAAATCTTTTAACTCCAATGTGATGCAGTTTAACCTTAAACTTATACTTGAGGCGAAAGTTTCTCTCAACCATCATGAACAGACTAACTTCTAATTACTGTAGTTAGCAAACAATATAATGTTTCGTTAACTTTTTAGCTAGCTAACAAACAGGGCAACATTTTTAAAAAAAAAATTAGCTAGCGAATAATATAACCTTTTTTAAAAAAACGTTTTAGTCAGCTAGCAAACAAAGTAACATTTTTCTTTAACTTTTTAGCCAGCTAGCAAAAAGTGCAGCCGTTTTGTCTGTTTTTAGCTAGCTAGCAAACAGTGCAACATTTTATTAACTTTGTTTATTAGCTAACTAGCTAACAACGTGATCTTTTGTTAACTGTTTAGTTGGCCAGCAAACAATGTCGTGTTTTGTCAAAGAATACAAACCAGCTGAAAGTAAACACTAAAGTTAATTTGATTTAATTTAATTTGGAGCAAGCATCTCCATACTAATTAAACTCTCATTTAATATCAATTTACATCAATAAACTTGGATTAATTAAACGGAGTTTATTTTTTTTTAAATTGTGCAACAGAGTTCTTGTGAATTTTAAACCTGAATTAATTATTCAAACCTAGTTTTGCAAACCTCTTTCGAACTAATCTCAGATTAAATAAATATTTGTTGGAGCAACCCAGTCATAGTCTCATAATCATACAGCATCTACAACACATAAGTTGTTACTCCAAATGTTAAGTTTGTCATTTCTGATAGATGCAGTTGCAAATGTGTTACTCACCTCTGGGGAAGAGAGTTTACTTTTGTCTAATCACGTGACACTGCACAACAAAATCTGACAGCGCCTGAATACTGAAATGAAACCAGTCGTTTCCCTGATGTTGTAATGATCTCCCACCACTAGATGTCAGTATATACCCACTTATGGCAAAAACAGCTAAAGCGCCAAAAGACACTGAATTCATGCTGCAGCATTCATGCAGAAACGTCCTTATTACTTTGCCACAAAATGACCCGAGGTAAACAGACAAATATCAGAAGACAGACAAGAGATAATTTGTCTTATCCTCCCATGATAGAGGCTTTGAAAAATACCTGTGTCACCTCAGGATAAAGCGGTTAAACGCTCACATTTACCTGGATGTCACCGTCTGCAGCCTCTCCTGGCCTGTAAATTGGTTGTCAGCCGGTGTGACCCGGGCTAATAGTGATTCATTATTGCTCACAACCTGCTAGTGTTCACAGAGCTTCATCTGGGCTGAAGGGGGAAGGGGGGGGAAAGGGTGGGGAGGGCTATGTCAATCTCTCAACATCTAATGAGGACAGGCAGGCTAACACACAGCAGAGACAAGCCCGGTCAGACACCGTTGCGCCGCCTGAGAGCATTAGGAGCACTGAGACGGAGCTGGACTACAAATGGACGGAGCTCTTTCTTTTTTCTTAAAAGTCCTAATGACTGCGGCTGAGACTGTGCATTAAAAACATTATTTTCGTTTTATTTATTTTACCCAGTTTGTACAAGCCTATTTGCAAATATGTGACAAGAAGTCAATAGTCTATTACTCCGCTGTGCTGCACAGTAAAGCTGGACAGTAAAAAGTGAACTAAAGCCAGTGAATTATGGGAGACTGTAAAAAGAAGAAATGAAGGAGGAGGAGTGAAAGAAGAAGTTTAAAAAAAAAAAACAGATTTTATTGTATAGATAGATGGTGCTGGCAGACAGATCTCCCCGGTGACTCCTTCACTTCATTATTGGCTGCATGTTTACACATCACCTGTTCAGTCCCCTGTCACAAACACAGTCACTTAATAAGGTGCCACATTCTAGCTGTGCATAATTTATATAAGGGTCTAAGTGTTGTGACGAATGGCCTTTTAAATAGTGATTAAATGCTTAATGAATTAAGTAATTCACAAGGGTTTAGCTGCGCCTTAAATACATGCTTGTTGTCTTCTCTGGTGAGAAAAGTCACAATGCACCAAAGGAGGACTTGCGCACAACAACAACAACAACAAAAAAGAAGGTTTAGACTTGTGTATCGACTTCAAATATTCCTATTAAATTCATTGTGGGGCTGTACAGACAGTGAAAAATGTGCAAGAGCGCAAATAATGCAAAAGTGCACATGTTTCAGTCCATGTTGGAGCTTATAAACGATAAATAATTGATCACAAAAAGAGAAAGAAACGTCGTCACAAACACCCAGAGTTCAGAGCGACGTCTCCTCAATGGGCATGTTTGAGATGAGCCAGAATCGCTCAGCGGCGATCGCCACACACTGCATGCCGATTAGATTTGTGTCCGACTTGATCCCAGCTTAACTCTGAAATCGTGCACAAGTGGACAACGGTAACCTCACGAGATCAAGCTGCTCTTCACCAGCTGCAACTGCCTCAATGAAGTGACAGGGCCCGACTGGACACCGAACACCATGCGTTGTATAAAATCCTAATTTTTGGGATTTTAATGCTAGATATTTTAATCTTATGTTGTGCAATGTTTAATCTGTTGACAAGAATATCTTCTGTTTGACAATAATGATAATAAAGGTTATTCAAATTCATCAGCAATCAAGAACTCATGTTTTATTTCTTCAGCCATGACTATCTGAATGTCCTCTGCGGACTACAAATAGCCTACAGTTCTCACTGGATGCAAATATTTCTGTCACTTCTTGTATATTCCCCGAAGGCTGCTGACAACTGTCCAACCTGACTGCGGCTTTTTGTCACCGCCTCCTGCTGTGGCCGCCTGATGTTGTCTGCTTTCCAGCTGGGGTGCAGGTTATCTCACACGAGCTTTAATGCTTCCCAGTGCTTGTTTTGTCCAAATGTGATAGCTTAACCCTCAAAATGATAAATTAACGTTTATCTCCAGCCAAACCTGTGTTAAATACCAAAGCTTTTGCCAAACTTGTGTCTCATTCCCAGCGGTTAAATTGTGATTTGTTATGTGTGGTGGGTTTGAGGAGGAGAATGTGGGCTGGTGTATAATGGAAGTGGAAATGTGGATCAAATTTTACTGAATGCAGATACATCTGTTACTGTAAAACACTTCACCCCAGTGGCTTAAATGAAGAATTAGATACGACTATATTGTTTTCTGTGACTTATTGCCTTTCTGTACTGGCGGGTGAACAAGTGTGCGAATGTGTCAGTGCTACTGAATCACATTGTTCTGGTGTGTTTGTAATGACTTGGCCTGCTGGCAATTGGCTTCATGTGTGTTTAATCAAGCCGAAGATCGTTGACTAGGTGCTCCTGTAGAGTAACCTTTAAGTGGGATGACTCATCATCATGCTTCATTTTTCACGTTTGCACCGTCGCGCTGTTGAGAGCCACTTAAAATGACAAAACTTAGTTAAACCTGCATTAACTTTCAAATTTACGGTCACTTGGAGGCAGCAGAAACGAGCTGCAGCCTAAACCGAACGCCGAACTTTTAATCAGCGTTTTAATTCATATGGTGAACTCGTAGCAGACCTTTGCTTCTTTACAACAACATTAGCATGCAGTGATGTTTCTGTCCCTCTGATGAGAGTCCAGTACTCACTCTCCTTTTAGTTCTGCTTCTTCCACCAACTCCTGAGGGAAATATTTAGGCTCTTTAGCTGCTAAATTCTCTGATGTTTCGGCCACTGGTTACTCGCTAACATTATCTGTCTGCTGTTTGGTGCTGGACAGAGTTTCATAGCTTTGTTTCCTTTTTGAGAACCACTTCCTGTTGTGGCTGGTGAGAAACTGAGGCCGAATTCCGATCTTGCCCCTACACACCCTAACCCTTGTCACTTAGTTTGCGTGTCCGGGTGGAGGGACACGTTTGATGGAATTACATTGTGTTTTTGAATGAACATGCCATTTATTGTGCAGCACACAAAATTAAAGAATAGATTTGATGTGAAGGAGAAGCGTAGGAGAGAGTTTTTATTTATTCAATTAGTACATTTTCCTTTTCAAGAGCTCACTATGCTATGAACGTAATGAGTGTGCCATGCCACTGCCCATACACCTACATTGTTGTCAATGATGTGTCTGAGTTTATCTTTAGATGAATATTTATTCAATTAGGCCAGCAATATCCAATATGATGAATCTTCCTGTTTCTGTCTGAGGCCCCACACTCGGTCACAGAGTGGGAGTGTGTAGGGGATGGATTGGAATTGGGCCTGAGAGTGATGAGGCTGAGAAAAAGCGATGAAGTCGCAGGCCGTTAAACCAAAACAATGAGTTTAAAAGATGCTGAAATGCTCTATATTTGACTGCTGGACTGTATGTGTTGTGTGTTTTTATTGGCCACAATGTAGAACTGTAGGTGTAGCTAGCTGGCTAGCACTGCACGCACTGGCCATGTGTGGATGGAGTGTGTCTGACTGATTAGCTTCTGAACAGAACCGTTGCATGGGCTGTGCTAAGTGTGCACCCACACAACGCCTCATGCCTGACACAAACGGGATGAAAATCAAAGTTAAAATACCAAAAAGAAGTATATTCAAGTGTGCTTCAAGTATACATCTTTTAAACTAAAATTAAGAGAGTATACAAAGTTAATGTTAAGTATACTTGGCTTATACTGAAAAATATACTAAAAGTCTAAGTATATTTGGCCTTATACTCAACCCTTACCAAAAAGAAGTGCCCCCTGTTTTTCCCTGTCTGTCTCTCTGTGTTTGTGTTGTGGGCGGAGCTTCCCACCCGTCTCCCAGCTCTGCTCCTCTGCACACCTGTCCGCAATCAGCTCGTTACCACACCCAGTCTGCCCACCTGGATCTCTTTAGCTCATTAGCTTGCAGTATTTCAACCCCGGCTCTACACCACTGTCAGATCATTCACTCCGCCACAGAGGCTTTGTTTGCCACATTTCAAGCCTTGTGCCACTTTTGCTAATTAAAGTTCTGTGACGAACGCTGCTTTACATTTCCCTCCCAGTTCTGACTCCATCCACTTTCATCCACCTCCAGTTTGGTCAAGTTTGCTCTTCTGTTCCACCCGGCTCTACCAGATCCCAGTTCACTCATTTTCTCTGGATATTCCTCTGGACCTGCTCCCACAGACTCTGACCCTGCCCTGCTCAAGTCCCAATTCCACTGCCAGATCCATTGCTCCCTCTAAGCCACTTTCATAAACTAAAAAGTGGACTAGAAGTATATACCTAGTACACTCGTAGTATATAGATGAGTGTACTTGTTGTATACTTGAAAGTGTACTTTTATAAACTTAAAAATGTTCCAATTTAGGCCGAAGAAGTATTAAATTAGTATGCTTTCTAGTACACTACAAGTACATGGTCTGTAGTATACTTGTACTCAAGCATACTTAATAAAATGAACTTCAAGTATACTACTTTTTGCTAAGGGTCAGCCCCAGAGCATGCAAACTGGACTACTTGAGAGCAACAAGAGCAAACTCCTAACTGAAAGCCAATTGCTTCAGTTTCACCAGTGGGGATGTCCTAATCTGCTGCGTGTGTCAGAGAACAGGCTGAGCGACGAGTCGCTTGTTTGAAAAAATAAAAAAACACTCACCCTGGTTCTAGCCTGACCAACCTTTCCAACATATTTTATCTGATCAAAATTTACCATGAACTCAAATTCTTTCAGTTATTACACCCCTCTCCTTTTCATAAAGCCTTAAAGAACATTCTTGCATAGATATTTGTGTCCATTTGCGTCACAACTTTGACTTCATATGCAGTTGAAGAAAATTAACTTCAAATTCAGTTTGGCCACATGTGTTTCTTGTCTCGTTACTTTGTCTTTTTTGTCTTTTACATCGTCTTTTATGTTGTTTTTACCTTATATATTTTACATAATTTTCATCTTGTCACATCTTTTATGCTTTGTTAGTTTCGTTTTTGTGAGGGAGCTGGACAGCATCCCCCTCACTAAGGTGAACAAAACAATTCACAGATGCATATTGACTGTAAAGTTTGACAACATGGCCTAATACAGGAAGTTTGTTTTTGTTTTGATGTCTTTTATTTTGAAACCCTTACTAACCCCTGTCTCTCCGAGGTCTACTTCCGGGGGGTGTGTTTTCATGGAGTGCACACATGAGAATGCAGCCACAGGACTCCAGCAGCTGCACCTTGTTAGGCTGAGTTGAGGGATCAG
>JAJHUR010073910.1:0-31845 GCA_027495735.1 Lutjanus campechanus
TTGATCCCCGAGGGAAATTGCCTTTCAGTTACATCCCGTCCAAGAAACATAAAACAGACAGTGATACATAACAGGGGGAGGACAGGAGCAGGAGGAACTGTGGGTCAGCCACCTGAGGCAGCGCCCCGTTTACTTAGAGGAAAGTGAGAACAAGAGGGAGGAAGAGGGAAAAAAGCAACTCCCAAACTAGGCTCCTTACAGGGGGGCAAGAAGGCGTTGAGTTACTGGGGGGTGGACGTGTTATATGTGTCTTCATGTATGCGTAAGCCCATGTCCTTCAATTCCCACTCAGTCTCAACCATTGTCTCTGCCGTCTGGCTGATGACGAAGACACGGCCGTTGCCGTGGAGACGACCTCGGAGAGTTCAGAACAGAAACAGAGTTCACAGGAGTAGGGGGGTGGTGGGGGGGGAGAAGGGGCCGGAGCATCTTGTCTGCATAACATCCAGGAGAATGGAGGGATAGCCGACCTTGGGTAGGCTGGTTATCTCAGGCAGCCAATGTAGATAACAATTGTTTTGGGACAGGCCGACACTGCAATTTTCCGTCTGCCTTTGAGTCTCTCTGAGTCTCACGGTGGCTTGTTTCAAATATATCCAAATTCGATGGCTAATTTCAGCCGAGCCGAGCTGACAACTTCTCCTAGTTGGCATCCAACTTGTGAAGGAGCTCAGAAATCGCATCCAGCTTGCGATTGAGCTCACATATCGCTTGAGTCTGAGTGTTGACAGCCCTGCACATTCCCTCAGTCATGACGGGCAGCTTCTCAATTGCCAAAATTGCTGCCAACGTCTTCCGAACTGCGATAGATCAGGAAGCTGCTAACTCCAAACAGCAGCATACCTGATATCATAATTCCAATTATGTAGACATCTTCAACATCCTCAACGGAAAGGATCGACAGGCACACGATCCTCCACTTCTCGTAGGAGTCCATCGTGTATCCGGCTGCAAACGTTCCGTCAGGGCAGGATGGTTCACCTTTACCCAGTCTCTTTGTAGAGAAAATTTGGTCAATTGCATTGAGAGACCAGCTGATCAAATCCATGATTTTAGATTTCGGAGAGAAATGCAGAGAGAGGCTCCAATAGATCAGACAGAGACAGCACAAGACAAAGAGCAGTAAGCAGGGCAGATAAGGGCAGGGAGGGAGCAGAAAAAGCGTCCGCCTTCGTTGAGAGCCAGAAGAGAATCAGAACTTTTCCCATACCCGAGTTTTTGCTTCCGCAACCGCCCGGGCTGCAGCACGCTTGGCCTGCCAGTACCTGTCAGCTGCCTCAGGAGTCCCACGAGCCAACCAAGCTCGATAGGACTCCTTCTTCAGCTTGATGGCATCCCTTACTTCCGGTGTCCACCACCGGGTTCAGGGATTGCTGTCGCCTAAATGTGTTATACAACCCTTATTCCAAAGACATTGGGACAGAACAGAATGCTGTGAATTGCAAAGCCTTTTCAAACTATATCCACTATTAAACTCATATTATACACTCATACTGAATTTGATGCCTGCAACATGTTTCAAAAAAGTTGGGACAGGAGCATCTTTACCACTGTATTACATCACCTTTTCTTTTAACAACAGTGAAAGTGAAATTCTTCCCCATTCTTGATTGATATACAGCCCAGGGTCCCTGTTGTCGTATTTTGCACTTCATAATGCACTACATTTTCAGTAAGAGACAGGTCTGGACTGCAGGCAGGCCAGTCCAATATCCGCTGTACCCACAACTAGTACACTGTTGAAACACATGCAGAATGTGTACCCCTTTTCCAGCTTTTTGAAGGTGTTGCATCAAATTCATAGCATAAACAAAGTTTATCAGTTTGAACATCAAATATATTGTCCTTGTACTATACTCAATTGAATATTAAAAATGATTTGCAAATCATGGCATTGTGTTTTTTATATACATTTTACAGTGTCACAACCTTTTTGGAATTGGGATTGTATATAAAGTCACCTTACATAGAGATACATACTCAATATAAATCCCAAAGTCCCCCCATCACCTCCATTAGTGGTATCCATCTGTCTATAAAAAAATCCCTCCGTGATCTTAGCATATTATCAATTGGCTTGCCACCCAAGTGCAGTCCAAATACTGTACAGCTCACTAGTTTGCACGATGTGACTCTTGACCTCAGGTACTGATGTTGCTACAGAACCAGATAGTGTCTCAATGAACTCAAGAGTGATGGCAAACATGTGCTGTCCCCTCCACAGGTCCATCTACAGCAACAAAGAGTAAAATTGTTCAGAGATGATTTCTCTTCTTCACATTGTGCTCTGAGAGAGTGTTTGTTATGATGTTGTTGTAAGGTGGACCAAAGGACAGGACACGCACACGTGGGTGAGGCGAAGTTATGAGGATTTATTGTAGGTACCCGGGAATGGAAGTGAAGTGAAGTGGAAAGGGGATGATGGCTGGCAGGGGCCAAAGACAGATGGGTGATGGGAGAAGGAAAATAACAGAGGATGGCAGGAACAGGGGGCAAGGGAGTGGGTGTGAACTACAAAATAAAACAGGAAATGACCAACATAAACTCCAAACCATGGTAGTTATCTTTTTATCTTAAAGTGAATGGATCAGTACATGATTTTGAAGGTAATTCAATTATATAGCTATTTTAAGATACCAAACATTTCTCATTTCTCTACTATATTATCTCAATATTTTAGTAATTAACGCAAAAATTATATCTTGATATAACAAAATTAAATTATAATCTTTAGAGCTTATAAACAAAGAACAACAATGTAAGTTATTTCTAGATGATGAGATGTATGTCCACCAATACAGGGGGAAAACAATGTTATAGCAAATAATATAAAATAATTACAATCTCCAAATGATGGTAAAAACATGTGAATTACTGTGAATGTGCATGACTAACATTTCATGCACTAATGGAAAATACAGTTCCTGTCTATATAACTTCCTTTGATAGTTTAGTTGTTGTAAAACATGAAAAAATAAGCAAATGATCCGGCATTTCATTTCTATTCCCATTTCCTTCCTTTTCTAAATGAAAATGTGTTCATTCATGAGTGTGCCATAAGTGATATGCTGCATGCAATTGTGTGTACAGTGTTTACTTGCCAAGGTCAAAAGACAAACAGAAGCATCGCACTGAGTCACCAGCTTTTCACAGCTGCAGCTTCATGTTGCAGCTGTGAAAAATAAAGGGAGAGAAAAGTGTTGAAAGATACAAACAGAACAGATCACGAGTGACTTCCTTCCGCACTTAAGACGTAAACTTGTTGCTACGACAATGTGAAGACTACAAGAAGTGTGATTTGTTCAGCGTGTATAGCTTGTGTTTTCTCCCAGCAGTTTCTGAAGCCGATTCAGACTGTTGAGAAATGTTTGAGAATATTCTTCTCAGTAACACTCATCAAACAAAGCATTTCCACTGCACATCTTGTCGCCACAATTTTCTATTATCTGAAACAAAGTGAATGGATGTAACCACATTTACTTTGGCTATGAATGACTGCACAACAATTTTCTTCCACTCAGCAGCAAGTCCAACTTTCCCGTTGTCACTCTGTGTAACCACAATTACTTTGTGGTAATGTAAATTAAACATAAATGTCATTAAAACGTGATATCCAAATAGTGTTGCAGTGCTGATATCCACAGCTAAAATGTGATGCTAAAATAATTCCTATGCTGAAGGCACCTACGAGCAAGAGACTGTTGTATATACATTTCATCATTCAGGGAGTGACAAGTATTTTGTTTCCATCTATAGAACACAACAGTCCTGAAAATATTTGTAAGATTATCCTTTTTTTTATTGCTGGGAAAGAACAATCCAAAACATCCAAAATGCAACTACTTATTATTTTTCACCTGTTAAACATCCTTAAGTATACTAACCACCAGTTCCAAATAGCCAGATGGGAGATGATGATAACCACTGCATTGAACGCATTCATGCAAATCCTGCAGTCTGGTAATTAGAGTTG
Source organism: Lutjanus campechanus (assembly GCA_027495735.1). NCBI lineage: Eukaryota > Metazoa > Chordata > Actinopteri > Lutjaniformes > Lutjanidae > Lutjanus > Lutjanus campechanus. The sequence goes on from JAJHUR010073910.1 coordinate 3,974, forward strand.
ATTTGGAGCGGAGTTTGATTATTATTGTGCCATTCTGAGCAATGAAAAAGGAGACAACCATACATATTGTTATCCTAATACATGCTGCCTATTTAAACATACTTTTGGCAAATCACGAGAGAGTAAGCACAAGATCGGCTGAGTCCTCCACCATTGTACCATCGTGATTTAAAAGCCTTCTGTATTTGAGGCAGTGTGTCCCCTCAGAGTTTGAGTAAGGCAGGAGTTTTTGATGAAGTTATGTTTTTTGACATGTGGGTGAGAAAATAAAATAAAGTGAAGCTGTTGGTCATTGTAATAACATTACATGTCCATGTCCGATTTATTATTATTACTCAGTTAGGTTAGGCCAAGATGCTCAGTTACATTGGTGGCAGCAGAATTTCTTTGTGGAGTGTTGTTAGTTTATTTCTATTGTGCTATTGTTATCTGCGCTATTGTTTTCTTAACTTAGCTTCCTCACTATCGTTAGTCAGTTAACTTTGTGTCAAGCTTTAGAGGCAGGATACAACTAAGTTACAGACATGTGGTGCAGAGGAAAACACCCTGATGCAGGGTTGGAATTGTTTGAAGCAAACATCAGCCTCATTAGCTGCTTAGTTCTTGCTGTTGATGCAATATAGCAAACATCAGCTCACCAAAAGCATTGCATTTGCAAATATTTTACAAAGACTCAGTCATCAGCTGGATAATTTCTCAAGGTCAAAATCATATGAGGGATATCGCCAGTGGCATAGTTAAATTATGTTAAAACAAATAAAAGCTTCAGCTGATTTATATTTTAATGCTTTAAATAAGACTAAAGGTGGCAACGAAGCGGGTGACATTTTTCTCCTTTGATGAAAAACTTTTGTAATATGCAACACCTCAAAAAGAGCAGCAGCTATTAAAGAGAGCCCCATAACAGGAAAACTGTGAAGCTGACCCGAATATCCATGTTCATGAATTAAAACGTCTTTGAAAAAAAAAAAAATCACACACAATAACCTTGACGGGGTAATGAGTGGTGCTGTACAAATTACTCCTTCAAATGTGTACTACAAATGTAAGCCATAAAACCAACTCTAAATTAGAAAAAAGCTATGAAATCAGCAAGTTATTCCTTTGAATCAGTGAACAATTACTGCATTGCCACGCAGCCTGAAAAAAACCCTTTAAATGCTGATAAAAGGAGAACGGTCTTTGATAACACTCTGATGTTCAATCTCAGTGGGAATCTATTAGAAAAGGTGGCTGTGAAAGCATCCAAGAGGGACCTGTGAGAGTAATGTGACTCTCTGGTACGGAGGTGTATCATGAAAGTGAAACAATAAAACCATGAAAGTCACCATGTCAGTTTTGAAGCAGCTCAACCATTAGATTAATTTAGTCATGGTGGGCTCAGGTGAATATTTCCCTTCAGTGCCACTCACCCATTTAGTTTGTTAAGGGAATTTAAGAGAGTGCTCTTCCTGCTTTTGGCATCTCTTAAGTGTCTACAACCAGAGTAGTTCTGGCTTATATTCTAAAGGACAGGTATTTAGGTACATCTGTTGGCTATAAGCCTGAAAAGCAATTAAATGCTCTTGGGACAAGAGTTTACTCGGAAAAATCAATACATCTGCTTAATTACCTCACAGACACATGGGAATAGGTAATGGGTGACTGTGGACTGAAGATGGAAGGTTTTAATAACATAAGATGGCATAAATGGTGAGAAAATCCTATACTTTAAAAATATTAGAGAATACGTCATTTAGCCAGAAAGAACTAACATGAGTCTGTCTATTTCAGGTTAAATGTGTGTTTTTGTGAGTGTAAAGGTCCATCATGATGTTTAACAAGTATATTTTGTCTGATACATGACAGCATTTTTCACCAACCAGGTCATTTTTTTGTGCAATACTTCTTCTCTCACCTTTGCCTGTACAGCATTTTGATGACTTACTCAGAGGGTAGGTTCACTCACTGTTCCCAGGATCAAAACCAAGCAGGGAAGCAGCGTTTAGTTCCTACAGCATGCTCCCCACTGGTGGAAAAAAGCTTCCTGAATACCTGAGACCTGCTGAAACTATCAGGTTTTTCATATAGGTTCACTGCAGCTTTCCAAAAAAGCAAATACTTCTTTTTTCAGTAATCTTTGACTATTTTCCTGCTTATGTTAGTTTTTTATTGTCTTTCAAATGCAATTTAGATGCTTTATTCTCTGTTTTATGAATTGCCTTTTGTCTGAATGCTGTGATATAAATAAGCCTGCCTTACCTTGCCAACAGAGAGTTTGTGAATAAATGGGAAGAAAGGCCCACTAGGTTGGCATGTCTACAATAAGCAAGCAGCACAGTGGAATTTCAGTGTAAGAATGTGATTTTTAGTTGAACTGTCAGACTGTTCTCACAGGGTCAAAGGCAGAGGCGAATTCTGAGATATGCAGTATAGAACTTATGACCTGATGAATCTTATCAGCCCATATTGTGATGTTGAAATCACCAATTTGTTGTTGACATAAATATTTCAGACAAACAGGAAAAATAAGGCTCTGTTCCATTCTTAAAGGGATTGTTCACCCCCAAAATCAAAAATGACATATTTTTTCTCTGCTGTACTGTTGTTTATCCATCTAGGTTTTGTTTTTGGTGTGAGCTGCAGAGTTTTGAAGATATTGGCTGTAGAGGTGTCTGCCTTCTCTCCAGCATAATGGGAAAGTCAGCCTCTGAGTTTCACTGAACAGCAACATTTTAAATATTATATACTAATGGAATTTCCAACTCAGGCATTATCAAAAAGCTGTCACTGATTCCCTCTCCTCCTGCTCCTTATACATAGCAACATCATTATGCAGACGTCAGGTGACATGGCAAAACATTTTTAAAAGTCCTTTCAAGAACAGCATTTTAATGCTAAAACATACTTAAACATAGAAAATTTGATTACATCAATAACACTACTAGGAAGCTGCAAAATATATAAACAATATAATATAAGCAAAATAATTTCCTAAATCTATTTAGCACTGTTGTTTTAAACTAACATTACTCAAACAGAGAGTACATTACTTCAACATGAATAAATTGTGTATTTGTTGGGGACTATTTTAAGGTGGGGATTTTGAGAGCCACTGAGTTTTTACAGCAGCATGACACGTATTTGGGATTGAATTGAAATACACTGCACTGGCCCACATCCATTGTAATGAAATTTAAAAACAAAAAACAAAAAGAAAAGTCCATTTTTGGCACCAGACATCTATGGCACAGAAGTAATTTCTTATTATTGTTATACACAGAGTTGCACAATGAAAAAAACTTTTTTTTTTAGTCCATTAGTGCTGTATATGACATATGGTCTTTTAAAAATGCAACTGACAGGAACAACAGTAGCATTAATTGTTTAAAGACCAGCACAAAGCGCCACTCTCAAGGTCGGCTGCAAGCTTTAGGAATGGTGGGTGTATAAGAAGAAAATCAATAACAGGCCTAAAAACATTGACGTCCTCCTGTGGCAGGAAACAATATTGTTTAATTCATGGAGACACTGCATCTGGTTTTAAAGTCACTCTATGTTGATTTGTGCAATGCCCATGACACTGGACCCTCTCCCAACTGTAAAAGAGGTAAATACTTTGGTTTCAGAGCACAAGTGACATGATCAAGCAAAATGTGATGATCATGCAGAAGCTGCTGTGCATGCGGACAGTGATCAGCCCAAAATCACATGACTAAAAAGTGGGTGAAACAGTAATAGGAAGATGAGAAGATGAGTCAGCGATGCAAAACAATTCTTGTTGCTCATTAGTCAGAGTCACTGCCCTCTGCACCAAACCAGATAAGAGTGGCCGAAGATAAGTAAGCGAGTTGGCCCATAAAGCTGGCTGCTCTGGTCTGATAGGACAGGGGGGGACGGACTGGAGGAAGAATGTTGCAAGACGGAGGGAGACTTTATTGCTGTGCAAGAAGCTCCAGAGGCGGGGGCTGATTTACCAAAAGTTGCAGCGCCAACAAGGAAGACAAATGATTGGACTGATCAGGGCATCAGTATGCAGTCGATCTTGGCAACAACAGTTGAACAGCTTGAAACTATTTTTCATCAGGAAGCTCTAAATTAAGACCACCAGGAGTACAGTAAATTACAGCATTTATTGCGCACAAGGAAATCAAGACTGCTCAACAGGCTCTTTGGATGAAATCAGCTGCACCCGCAGCTGTAACATGCTTTGAAGAAGTTTTGCAAGTTTTTACACTTCTACCCACTGAAAGAGTAGCTTGACTGTCAACCAAATGCAGCTAGTCTCTACCCATTAACCACAGCAGCTATTGTTAGATCCTCCCTTGGTAAGTTAGACAGTTTATTTTAATGGGTTGCATCACTGAAGTAGTACTCCACTGTTTTCCTGTAGGCATTTCTCATATGCAAAGGCGTAGATTTGGGAATTTTAAACCTCAAACTTAATTTCCTTCATTCTGATCAATTTCTTATGCACAAATGTATCTTCTGCATCAACTTATGAAGGAAATGTCTATATCTAAAGAAGTACTTAGAAGTAATTCAGGCACCAGGTGACAATTCGAATATGATAAAATAAAGGCTCTTTCTCCATTGCTTTCAAATAAATTTTCTCCTGCAGATAAACCTCTGTGCACATATCAGACCTCCCTTTCATTTACACTCTGCCTCCTGCATGGTTGTCAACTATACATGGTTGTTTCTTCTTCTTTCCTTTTATAGCAGATTGTAACCATTACGTTTTGAGGTTTCATATTGACACCATTCACTTTACCAGAGGCATTGTTGTGTCCATGAGTCACATTGTAATAAAAGTTCTCTGCTACTTTCATGTTTTTAATGGTGGATACAAATGCATGTGCTCTAAATATTGAGGGGGACATGTTCGTTATGTACACCCATGCTAGTATGCACTATTTTGACTTCCAAATGGGTTGGATAAAGTAGGAGGTGATGAGAGCTGGAAATGGCCACATAGTTGGCAGGTTTCGTTCTGGAAATTCAACTTCATCTTTATTTGTCCCTGGGGGACAATTGGTTTTGCAGCAAGACAGATACAGACAATAAAAACACAAAAAGCCCACTAAAGTTAGATGCTGTTCGCTGCTGGTCGCTGCATGAGCGTATGTGCTCACTCACTCCAAACTGCAGCATAGTTAGCAAATTTGGTGTGTAGTAATTGCTTCTTACTCTGCACTCTCAAACCCAATGGCCCATTCTTCAGCATTTAAGACATTTATCTCTTACATTGTCTCTCTGTGTGTGCATGGATTTTGTGGTTGTGTGAGTCTTCTTCTGTAAAAATTTCTTTGTCAGCCAATCAATATCACTGAGTTCATAGATAGTTGACATATGAGGTTGTAGGCTATTTACTACAGTTTGCACTGGGAGTGAACTGCATCCATTGATCGATCTCTACAGTATACCAACTTAGACACCGACACAATCTGAAAATGACTGATAAATTCTGGGGCTCTTATGGTCTCTGGTGGCATGTGATGACACTAAAACCAGCTATTTGTTCAGCACTTTTATATGGAGGGAAGACACAATGTCGTCTAACCAGTCGCCTCTAGTGCCACCTCACATCCAGTCCCCTTTAACAGTAGCTGGAGGAATGTTGAAGTTTAACATTTTTCCATTTAGCACCATAACCCACACTGAGCAGCATTTCTTCATCTGTTGTAGCCAATTGTAAAATCTGTAACTTCATTCAGTTGATTAGGGGCATTTTCTGTCAGTGAGCTCTCATGGGGACAATGATTTCAATACTGCATGCGTACCTACCATTATTTTTGTATTTAGCACTATTTCTTGGTCTTTTTTCCTCATCTTCTTTTTCATCAGCTTTTTTTTGTATTTTGCCTGCACTCTCTACTTTATACTCAGGTGTGTTTAAAGCCTCAGAGTGTGCCATGTGATTACTGTTGCTGCAGTGGGCTCTGCTTCACAGGGCCATTGACCATAAGTAGGATTTACAAGTTGTTGGATACAAGCCAGGAACTTAACTTTCATCAATCTGAAAACATTCACAATTAATTCCTCCACTGCTTAACTGCTGTGTTAATTTTTTGCTTAATTTTTCTGTGCTGGGTGTCTCTATCTCTGATTTGTTGCTATTAGTAACATAGAGGCTCATTTTTCAATCTGGCCTGCTTTTCTCTAAGCACTGTGCATGGGTCTCAAAGACAAACAATACTTTGTGTCTCATGAGTTTACATGGTGGCGTCTTTTTGTAGTCTTTAAAAAACACAAGAGCGCACATGTGAGGATCTCTAACGTAAGATACCACTGCATCTGCAAACTCATGCTTATTCCCAGGGGTTACATTGGGGTTTTTTTTCATGTGAGCTGGTGCAGAATCAACGCAGTCTGATGACAACGAATCTCTTTCTCTGGCTTGCTGTCTTAAGTCTAAGCTTAGCTCTTATCCGGGCTCTCTTCCTGACATGATTGTGGCCTGGCTGGTCTGGCTGGGTGACCATCTCAAGGTCCGCTTAGTCTAATTCCTGTGCATCCCTTTCCGATGTTAGAGTTTGTCATCTATTGTATGCATATACAGCATGTGCCATATTTCACCGTCAGACCAATGTTTGCTGGAACGTAGCTTCAGCCTCAGTCCGTTAGCATTAATTTTATATCATGCACACTGCCATTAAGTAACTTTACATACTTAAGACCCTTTTACATGGTTCTCCTTATAAAAATCTGTCAGATGGAAACATTGAAAAGTCAGATGGATTGCATTAGCTACCTACACTTATGAAATCTGCTAACAAATCATAATTTTTTCTGAAAACAAAAACCACGGTCATCAGCTTGAAATGAGACACTGCTTTTGTTCACTTCTCTGTGGAATCATAAAACCTAGTGTTTCAAAAATTATTGCCAATTTCTATGTCAAATATGCCGCCATCATCACTGTAAACGGCATACGTGCAGTAGGAGAGTGGACAGCTTGACAGGTGTAGCAACAGTAACAAAGAGCAGGAGGGCAGGGGCTTATCAAATTGTCAATTTCAAGCACATTTAGCAAAATTAGCCTTTTAGCAAAATTGGCACTTATTTTCTCAATTTCGAAGCACAAAGATTCATGTTGGTTTTTTCTTTGACCTGTGGCCATGTGGAGCATGGGGAGGCTTACACTTTGGCTTTGGTGGACTGTGTTTCTTGGCTGTGTTCTCCCATTTTGCAGCACATGCACACATGCTTGTATTTTGTAATCCCAGTCAGGGTTCCCTTCTCCTGACCTCACTGTTTCAGCCATCACTTTTATTAAGGAGCAATCTCCCAATTAGCAATTTCCCAACAACAGCAGGCAATTTAAGTTGGGATGTCATTCGGCTTATTAGCGAACTGAACAGAACGCATCCCCCGTGTTGACCTACCATCCCCACTTTCTATCTCCTAGTATCAGAGAGAGCTGCAGAGCAGTTGTTTAATTGAATGTGCTGGCCAGCATCTAGAGTTGGTCTCCAGGTGCTGTACACTGGCTGCCCACTGCTCATAATACTAGGATGGGTTTAAATGCAGAGAATGAATCTGAGTGTGTATTAATGATCATATAATGCCACAATAAAGTTAGCCTTTACCTTTATCTGACTGAGGTTTGTGCAAGTTAGAATCTATGGCCCTGACCATGGCTCTGTAATATCGGTAGCCTAACTGTGCTGTGCACTGATGAATCCATGGAGCTGTCTGTGGTGCTGAAGTAGTTGCCTTGGCCCAGACCTTTGAATCCCCCAACTCCACCAAGCTGACTGATTTTCTGGCTCAGCATTGTGACATGTAACAGCAGTTTTTTGATTAAAAAATATACAACTGATGCACAAATGCAATGTGCCACAGGGGAACTAATGATTAGCACTAGTTTTCACGCTGTTGTCTGTTGCTGTGAGCTGCAACCAGGGAGTAATAACAACCATGATGATTGCTACAGACAAGATCAATGCTGTTTTAAGACAACTAAAGAAGAGGAATGTGTATCAGTTCAGGATCGCCATAACAGTTACTGAAAGGCTGTGTGTTGCATTTGCTGCCGCAGAAAAGAAATAAAGAGTTTCTGTTTATGTGACATGTTTATACTGCAGCTGGGCTAGCTAATTAGCAGTTACAAGCTAACTTCATGGCAGTCCTGCAAACAAAAAAAAATGCAGTCACTCTACGCATGACTTCCACTGGTTGTAGGCTATTTTAATAGTCTTCAGCCTGATTCATAGCTGCTAATTAGCTTTTCATGGTCTAAACAAACAAGCAGTCTGTGAAGAGTACATGAAGAGGCCATAGAAACATTATTTATTTCTTTTCTGTGGCAGCAAACATAACACACAACTTATCTTCACACCTTATGTCTGACTAAAGTAACGTAACTACCCCGCACAAACTCAATCATAAACTGTGGGGACAAAAACAAAGTATGCTGGCAAGGCAATCCACCAGTGTCTGCTTCACAGGTGTGTTGGTTTCTAGGTGATTGGTTAGAGAAAATCAAATCCCCCCTCCTCCAGGGAAATCAGTTAGAGTGGAGACAATATCAGACTGGAGTGGAAATGGAGTGTAACAAGTTTATGATCCAGATTAAATTATATCAGGCGACTGAAATGGCAGACGGACTGTGACTTCTTCTCTGAGTTCCTGCTTTTCTGTCAGTTACTTCTTGGCTCAATGATATTCTCAGAACTATATAACTATAGCCACCAACCCAGTGATTAGCAGCTCTACCTCCTGAGCCACAGCCACCTCCAATGTGAGAGGCAAGACAAAATGCTGTTTGTTTTGTGATTATCTCAGCGGGTCTGCCAAGACTGGATGAGTGGAGCATCTTTCTTTAGTTTCTGCCTCTCCATATGTATTTCTCTGACTTTATGCTCAAGGAGCCTTGGTCTCATTGGACTTTTAAATTCTTCCTGCTTCTGACTCTTAAAGCTGCTGGATCCCACAATAAAGCTGTGTCTTACTTAATGATCAGCAACAAGTGACAGTTGGAAAATAAAAGATAAGTAATGCAATAAATGTCTCCGGATCTCCTGAAAATGTGCTACATTAAGGATGTCAATTATATAAAACTACACAACAAGCAGTATATTCAGTGCAACTGGAGACTCTCAAGAGTTACTAAATTGTGAATTAAATTAAGTTTAATTGTGGCAAACTGTGGATTCCTCAACAACATTTTCAGTATCTAAACATTCTTAACTATTCACAGTTCAGTAATTTAAACTACTTATGACAAGTGGTCAAATGGTTTAATTTTCTATTTTTTATGATCAAGTCAAGCAGCACACACAGTAAAACAAAAGGAAAAGACTGGAGAAGTATAAGGAGGAAAAAAAGGTTCATATTTGTTCATATTTGGAGGAGCTGGGGTTACTCAGGAAGTGAAATCAGTTACTTTTTTACCGATTGCTAAAGTAACGAAATTATTTTACTTATTACTTGGTATCAAAAGTTATTACTTACATTACTAGTTATATTACTTTTGTACCTTGTGGCAACCCAAAGTTGAACTGCTGATCCAGTAAACGGTTAACACCCAGAGAACTTTAGGTGTTAGCCATCCAGACATCATCTCTCTGAGTGTGGCCTTCAAATTAGATTCCATCACCACTTATTCTCTCTTGAGGAGCCAAACAAACTCAAAGTAATGACAATGTTTCCACCTGTACAAGTCTTTTTGACTAGCAACTGACATGAGCTGCTCTGACCTGCTGCAGGTACAAGTCATAGGATAGCCTACCTTAGTCAAAAAGTAACTCAGTACCTCACAGTTACTTGAAATAACTGTAACTATAATATAATTACTATTTTGGAAAATGTAATCCCTTACAATACTTGTCACTGGAAAAAATAATAATATTACAGTGTTATATATTACTGAGTAATATATTACTGCCCATCACTGCACTTGTCATAAATATCATAGTTATTTTAATCCAAACCACAATCTTTTCCTAACCATAATATTAGGCTTAGGCAGTTTTACTGCAACTGCTTTCTAGTGTGAATCACTTGAGTTATGTCACGTGATATATGTATGTAGTTAAGGTCCGTTAAGCCTGTCACGGTTACATCTCTCCACTGGCAATATATGTTGTTTTGGGAGTAACTGACAATCGATCTCTTCTGGAATTTGGGTATGAGGACGTGATGGAGCTAAATGTCATGGCAGTAAGCCTCTGCCTCACTGTGAAGACAGCGTGACTGTGGCTGACAACAGGCAACAATAAATAATCTTATCAGGAATTATATCTGCCTCCTGCGTGAACTGTCTGTAGCTGAATAGGGTTGGTCGACAAAATACGACAGTATTTTAATGTCAAACATAATGGTGGTCCTTGGAGAGTTTAATACTGTCTGAGGTGGTACGTGATGTAAAAAGTTTGAGAAACACTGCTTTAATTCAGGGAAGGTAAATGTGCTGAGTGAATGTTTTACTTTAAGTTCTGTTTGTCTTTTGTGGTCAAACTTTAAATTCAGCCATTCAAACAAAATCCATTTGAAGTGTGGCATCTAATCTATTTAAGCCACTCAAGCAGAATCAAGCCAATCACAATGTTCCCTTGTAAATATAGTCTCAAACACCATCACACTGCTTCCAAAACAACACATTGTGGGGAGGAGAGAGCAGAGTATAATAGAGGGTATACAGTCGATACAGTTACTGCTCCCGAGTGGCAAACACCCAACAGTCAGCATCTGTCATCATGCAGTCACACAGAAAAACATCAAAACCTCTGCATAAATTGTAGAAAGCTGCTGTGCATCAGACTGCACAAACAGATTCAGAAGGAATTCAGGCTTACAAACTACTAAAAGCAGAGAGTAGCAATGTGAGGCTTTCAAGTGTTACTTCTGAATGTAATAAAATCAATTACCATTTCTACCGACATGCTGGATGGTTAGTGAGCTCTCAGACTCGCAGCACATTAACAGCTGTACAGTATGTCGGTTCTACCACTCTTATTCACATATTACTTTGATTTATGTTCACACAGCAAAAAAAGGAACATAAATACTAGATGACGCATAACGCAGATATCACTGCCTTCTCGAAATACTGTATTTATAGCCACGCTGTACATAGAATAGTTCGTACAATCTGAAAAATACTTCCAGCCAGGGAAAGTGAGATTGGAAAGCTTTTAACAGTGACGTCAGTGTGATGTTTGTCTTGCACCTCAGGAGTAACTATTTGTATATGCATGCTATAGCTTGCATGCATGTGTGCATGTGTGCCTGGGCTTGGAGCTTGTCCACAGCAAATCTCGCATACTACTGGATGCATCAGCCCAATTTTTTTGTGTTTATTCAGTACTTTATGATGAGGGACCTCTGTGATTTGCAATTTTTTAAAATGCTTTTTTATGGCTTCAGCTGGTGACAGCTGTGGCCAGAGGCATGATGATTTTGGGTCATTCTTGGGAACACAGTATCTTAAGGACGCATTGAGGGAATTTCTTCAAACATTCACTTGGACTCAAGAATTAACTAATTAGATTTTGGTCAAAGGTCGAAGGTCAACCTCACAAAATGTCTTTGGCCATCTATGACACAATTTGACATCCCTAATAGGATACTAGCACTGCTGGAGGGTAACTACTTACATGTAAGTAGTTACATTACACATTGTCATTGTAATCCATTACTGTTACTGAGAGAAAAAATGATTGCATTGAAGAATTATTCACACCAGGTAAAAATGTAAATTGAATGTAATTCAATCTGTTATTCTTCATATTAATTGAGAATAATCAGGACAGTGTTTTATGACTGATTAGGGGAAATACGTAGAATGCTGTTTTGCAGCAGTTATATTATTTATTATCCAATTTGAGAAGAGATTATCATGGCCAGAGCATATTTGTGATGTATTTGAGTTTATAGAAGTTCATTCACAACTCTGCTGCACTTTGCAACCAGAAATAGAGGAGAAAACCCTACTCTGGCATGTATATGTAATCAGAGTATGAGTCATTTGACTAATTGATTCAGCTAAGCTTGATCACTTCGACTGCTCACTTCTGTCTGATTAGTTTTTATATATAGCCTGAAAAGCACACAGTTTTCCAGCTGGGGGCTGGTCTGCTGAAAATAATGGAAGAGAACCAAAGAGTAATTATAATAACACAAGAATATCTGAAAATGGCCTCCTGTCTCATTGAGATGTCTCAATTTCACTAACAAATTACACAGAAGAAAAGTTGTCAGTCGTTTCACTGTTGGGACTGTTTTTTTTTCAGTAAATGTCTGACAGTAGTTACAAGAAAAGTGTGTTGTGTAAACCAGCATTTAGGTTTATATTCAGCCTTTGAGAAGTTATACAGCTGAATGGAATTAGCAAAAGCTGGCAAACACATGAAAGAATGCAATGAACTGAGACACTTTTAATGAGGCAAACATGCCACAAATCAAATGTTATGGTTTTAATATCTATCTGCCCACCCTGTTTAAAATTAAACCTCCCTACTATTTTGATTTGATTAGATTTATTTAGGACACATAAAAAATAAGAATATACAAGGGAGACCAAAAAGCCTACAAGGCTTATCATGGGCCTCCTGTTATAAATTGGAGCAATCGAAATGTTATTACAACTACTGATCACAATTTTTAGTTAGAATAAATAGTTGTAAAACCTGAAATCCCTTTTTTAATTTTAAGTCTCTCACCGATGGGTAATATAAAAAGAAGTAATAGCAGAAAAAATACACAAACAGACAAAACAACAGAAAAAAACTCACAAACAAGTAAGAAAAATACATTTTTTTTCTATTTTGAGTCTAAGTGAGAAAAATGTATCGACCCAAATTATTATACCAAAATAAACCATTAACTCAAAAAAAATCCTTCACTAAAGCAAGTTTTATGACTATATCATATCTATTTCTCCTCCCTGCATTGGCAGTATTTTTAAGAAAAGGTTTCAGGAAAGTCCCCTGTCAAATACCATTTTATTTGATCTGACAAAGCACTGACACATCAGACAAGAAGTCATGCTCCTGCTGTCTCAGTGAAGTCACCATCACTTGTGGTGTTGCACAGCAAACAATAAGTGTGTTTGTATCCACAAGCTTTTGTGCATAATACGAAAAAAAAAGTAGAAATAATGCAGAGTGGCAAAGTTGATGTATCAATAAAAACAAAATGAAACTAAAAGAGGTCACTCAGTAGAGAACTAGGCAACAGATGGTGAAGCACCTACTGCAACGCCACCACAACTGTCACATGCAGCCAGCTGAGCTTTGCAAAGTTATGGCAACATTAAACAGACTTCGCAAATAAATCATGAAACATGTGACCTAAACACCACTCAAGTTTCTGCTCCTCTGAAGAGACTAAAATGAGCAGCAGAAAAAAAAACACCTACGTGGACTGATGAGAAAAATGGAATCTTCCTCATATTATGAAACAAATATAAATGCCATATTTCCATCATGATTTCTGCACGATTGTCCATCATGCATGAGATCAGACTGGGCTCTTTTAATTAAGTCATCTTGTTGCACCCAAACAGAGAATTAGTGTCACTAGCTGTTTATATCTTGATGCATTCAATTCCTAATATTCAACAGTAGATGGAAACATGCATTGATTCTTTTTTCCTATTGTTTTAGGGAAATTTTAAAAATGTGTGCTATATTTGGATTGAAATACACTATTGTGTTTGTTGGGTTTTGACTTAGTGGTTGTGTTTGTGCCAGTTTGGGTTATTTTGTGTGTTTCTTCTCTCTTTTGCTGTGTGTCCTGTGTAGGCTTTTCCCTGAATCCCTGAATTTTTTTTCCCCTGAATCCCTGAATTTATTTTTAAGAGTCTTAAAGATGGGGTAGGCAGTTTATTTTGACGTCATTGGGCAAAAGTCCCACAATAACCATTAAGCATAATGTAATTCATGTGGACTGAGAAAAAATTAGACTTCTGCATGCTGCTCTTTCTGGCTTCCTGGTTTTCAGGCTTGAGAAAATCTAGCCTGTGACAGGAGACTTGGCCAGTCACAGGTTGGTAAAATAGCTGATTGTTGAGTCTTATTTCCGAAACGTCAGTATCTGACAACCTGAAAATGAGACTCAATAATCAACTATCTTTCTCCAGAATCCCCTCTTGCGCCTTTGATTGTAGGCCAGTCTTGGTCAAGGGCATGACCGTGAGGGAATAGAGAATTGTGTTAGCGGAGACAGGAGTTGTGCTTGTATCAGCTAATCGGCTATCAGTGACTAACACAATTTCCAAATCAATGCCTGACTGAAACCCGGACAGATGACAGATCACCTGAAAAAGGACGACACAACGAGATAGAGAGACTGGTTAGAGAAGGTCAAAAGACCCATTTGAGCAGTCACAGGCAGGGGACCAAAATTAAGGTCCCAAGATGGATTTCTGAGAGTCTCGAGAGGAAGCTGCTCCCTCCATCATGACAGCAAACACAGCAAACCGCTGATAGCCACAATTCACCAAGAGGGCTCCAGAATGACAGCAACTGAGGGCCTGTGACATTCAACCAGCTCCAGTCGCTCATGTCATCTCTTATCTACTAATGCTTTTGAAATAGATTTTACTGTTGGCACATAGCAGGCTGATTTTGATGAGGTGGAATGCAAAAATGGCAGCACACCTTCACATTTTGAAAGCAGTTAAAACCTAAGATTTATCAAACTTAAACCAGCAGCTGCATATTTTATTTGAACTGGTTTATAGTTTGACATCTAACTATGCACATTAATTAAAAGTGATTATATGTTAAAGGCCATTACTGTCATCTTATCAAGTGTTTATGGCATGTTGTGAGAGCAGTGCAGCATATGATTACAGATCTAGCAGACAGAGAGCAACACTGGCACATTAGAGATGTCTCTACAACAATATTTATTAATATTTAATAATTATTTATTTCATCATCCCTGGTTTGGTTCACTAACTCCTGAGGGAAATATTTGGAACCGCAGACTTCAATGGATGTTTCATAAGCCACTCATTTTGATGATTTCATACTGGGAAGGTACAGTATGTCTCTATGTCTAGCTGTGGATATTACATGAGAACCCAAATAGTCACCTGAAAGTTTATGAAACGTGTTAAGAGGAGTAGATTTGGATCTTGATCCTCTGCAGAACTGGAGAATCTAGTAATTTGAATCAAAGTTTACCGCATTCATTTAAAAATAATGTCTATTAATGCTTGAAAGAAGAAATGTAGGTCCCAAAACAGACTGTTCAAATCATTTTTGCTCCATCTGTGTTTGTGGAAATGTGTCCTAATCCTAAATCCCAAGTCCCATACATGTATACAGCAAATAATGATGCTACCCTCTCAAACCACTGCTTTAAAAAAATATTTATTATAAATTATGGACAAAAACAATTCAAAAACATGTTCCATGTATGTGTGACAGACACCATTCCTCAATTTCATGCCAGGCACAGATCCTCCAACACAACATGACTTTTGAGATTCAGTGGCCATGTGAAAAACAAAAAACAAAATCCAATCAGGGTCCCTTCAGGTGGCATTTCATGTGGAATCTTGCCTAGTGACCATACATATTTAACTCAAACAAAGAAATTGTGTGTGGCAAGAAATGTGTGAGGAGGCAGCAGTTTTAGTTTAAATAAACAAGTGGAGTGACTTGTACTGTCAAGCTTACCAACATCTTTTCATTCTGCCTTTTTGCATTGGGAGAGCACTATTAAACTGCAGAACATTTTTGTTTTGTTTTTTTAAATTATATTTGACATTTGACATCTGATATTGAAACTTGTTTTATGTTTTTATAGTGTTCAAAATAGCGAGATACATCACGTCTGTGTTAGATACATTCTTACTGCCAAACAGGAAGCCCACATCAAGAGAGAATAAAATCATGGTGTCAAACTCAAACTCATTTAATATTTACAAGGACTTCAGTCATAGCAAAAGTAGGTTTTCTTAAGAGGTGAGCAGAATTAACTTTATGATCATAAAGGTGGTTATGCGTTTGAAAGAATTTCTAGTAAAGTATTTCCTGTTCAATCAGCGTATAATTACAGTAGCTGGCCTACAGTAATTACCCCTCTCATGATGCTGACTATCAGAGACAAATACTGACCTCTACTGTAGCTGCCATGCTAAGTCAAGCACCCAAAGTGTATTAAAAATACACATTGTACAGCATTCGTTCAGCTGCTTTTACTGTGTTTTTGTAGTTGAAAGTGTTCGCAAGTACTGGATACAACAGCTGCTGTAGTCCTCATGAATGCACTCATCATGACATCTGGTTTGGAAACATTCAAGGAGTCAATATCGCCATTTTTGTGATGTAAGATGTGATGCTTGTCAAAGTATCATTGTTTTATTAGCCATAAAAGAGGGCTTAGTCTTTAATAATCGTCTGGCCAAGTCACCAAAACTCCTGGTGAAATCCTTCACTTAAAAATCACTTCAGTATCACTGCAGATATCCATCACTTCTACACTGGATGTCACCTGTGTTAATCTCTAGATGCAGCAGTTAACACAGTTGCCTCAGATGGATGCACCACATACCCGAAATACTGAAAGTGAGCTGCATCGTTTGGATGTTCACTGCCCATCTTTTCATCTGAAAGAATTCTCTGTCATCCATCCTCTGGTCCTCAATAGTAATAGCTTCCGAAAACTGCAACCACACAGAACAAGCTGTCCTACAGAGGAAAAACACAAGTCATTGTAAAAAAAATAAAAAATAAATAAAGACTGTCTTTGAAAAGGCTGCTATCACCCCCCTTCCATCTGAGTGAACAAAGCAAAGGCACCTACGTTCATGAAAACATCTTCTGCATAGTTGTCTGTGTCAGAATCCCACAAACACCTTGAAGACATCCTGGTAAAACACAAGAGAAGACAGAGCACAGAGTGTCACCACAGTCGTGGACTTTTTGAAGGTCTACTGTCTTATACAATATAAGCTAGATTTTATGTCACTACATTTTTAATTAAATAGGGTATTTACTTATATTGGTGATGTACATGTAAAGCGCTGAGTCCATATCAGCTTCTCGCTACCCCTGAAATATTGCTTGAATAATGCTATTAAAAGCATAATTACTCAGCATGAAAGAAGACTACAAATCAAACAATATTAGTAAAAGAAATCCTGTCAACTCAATGTCAGTCAATGAATTGATTTTTTCCTGGAATTCTTCAATATCTTCTTATTACTTTTAAATACATTGGAGTGAACATTCTTGTGTCAGTTATTTGTCACTGAAGAGTTATTAATGAAAGTTTGATGGTAAGAATGGTCAGAGTTGTCTTATCTCTGACTGCCTCTCAGTCTCTGTTCCCTTTTAAACCATTTTAAACAGTGCAACAAATTTTGTGTGCTTTCCCCAGACAATCGAATATGCCAATAAAATAAATCAGTTTTACAAATTGTAACAGGATTTTTTTTTTGTTAACCAGCACTAAATGATCACTCACTTGACTCCTTGTCCTCGTTGTTCTCCAATAACCACCTGCACGACAAGCTTATATCTGTCAAATCCTGCATCTGTTGAGGAGGAGAAACTGAGCTGTAGGACGTTGTGCAGGGACAATAGAAGCAGGGGGGTTGAGTAAAACATTTTACTTCTAATGGGAGATATTTCACTGTTTGACTACATTGTACTTGTTTCCTTTTCATAGGGATTCAGCCTGGTTCTGTACTGCGAGCCACATCAATAAAAAGCAGCACTTTGTTTCACAAGTGGCAGAACATCTTTAGTCTGTTGCCTTGACAATCATGAAGAAAGTGAAAGTATGAAACCTTCTCTGCAATACTTCTAACATGAAATAGTCTAATCCAAAAGGAAACATTTAAGTTTCAACCATATTACTTTTTACAATCTAGTTTTGGTTACATTTATTTTGTTGGAGGAGCATTTTGCTAAGGATGAATACTGCTCGGCTCACCCTCCCCTTCCAGGCATGTTGGAGAAACTATGGTGGCCATGAATAAGCAAAATGTCCTCCTTAGAGCTACTATTTGGTTTCTTTGTTATTGACTACTGTAGATATATGGTGGAGCAACATGGCGGCCTCCATGGAGGGGGACCTGCACCCCCTGTATAGAAATGGCTCATTCTAAGCAGCAGCACTCACTCTTCACTTTGTCTTTAACGCAGTCTGCAAGTGAGCGGGACAGCTCTGGGACTTCCTCAGGATCATACTGCATCCCAGACAGTCGCTCCCTCACAACTTCACGAATACACTCCTTCACAATGGCTGGTTTAAACCTGGAAGATTTAATCGTGAGCAACGAGGCAGAAAATTAACAACTTAACAACTTCATTAGAAGGATAAACCCCTTAAGATGAACCATCTCCCTTTCAAGGGGGTCATTAAACTCAAATATATAGAAAATACAGTACTTAAATCAAAACAGCAGAGATACACTCACATATACACAAACAATAGCTCTTCAAGGCCTGTCACTCCCACACCCACTGACTCTATGCCAAAATTAATACAGAAAATGTACACATAATGCCACACAAAAAAATCTATATATAGGCATTTGTGTGCATGGGCACAACTGAGATAAATTATTTCACAGCTGGTCACAACTCAAGTCTTGGTATGGGTCACAAAGTCTCGATAAAAGATTGTCATGTAGATTTTAATTAATGCTCTACACTCTGTGATATTTTCAATCTCATATGGTACTGTACAGCCCACTCATCAAGATAAAGTAAGGTGAAGCAGATATGGCAGTAAAATGGTCAGGAATGCTATAAAACAAAAAAGTTTGGGAAACACTGCTATAGCCTATTTCTTCATTTAAACGAGGAGAACAGTGAAGCAAAAAGTATATTAGTTACCACAAACAGTATAATTATACCAACCCAGAGCTGGTGACACTTCCCCACGTTGACCCATGGATCGGGTTAATTAGATTACAGTAACTGACAAACGTCCATTTGATAACGACTATTAACCTGACGACAGATATTGTCATTTGAAAACATAAACCCGTTATTTAGCGTCACACTAACCCCAATTTGACGTAAATCTTACAACACAACAAGTTTAGTTACACTCGAAGTCACTTTAAATGGTAACGTTAGCTAACTTAGCTATAAAAATGTATCGTTAGCAGGGAACTCGCTGGCTAAAAGCCAACTTCACCTGCTAGAAATAACATTAAACAAAGATTAACTCACTTGTCCTGGTGATTCGGTCGTATGAGATATGTATCTGTCCCCTCCATCGCATGGAAATAAGATAACGCTAGCTACAGCAAGACAGAGGACATAGAGGAGCAAACGGTTGCTAATGTACTGTCAAGAAGAGAACCCACGTTTTGCGAAATTCTCGCGAGAGTTGTTTGCGATGTTCTTTTATTGTGCACTTTGCACAAATTGATTAAATTTATAATGAGACAAAGCTCTGTTTAAGATCTGGTTAGGTTTGGTGTCAGAAAACATTTGGTTGGGGTTAGGGAAAGATCATGGTTTGGGTTAAAATGATCACTCTCGCGAGATCTTTCGCGGGTGTGGGTGTCCCTTGTAGACACAACCGTTGCTAACAAGCTAATCTTTGCAGAGTTGTTTCCGTTACCATAGCGACCGAGTTTCCTCTTTCAAAATAAGAGTATGATTCAAACCGTTCAAGATTGAGAAGGGTACTGTAATATGTAATTCGTGAGCTATTCCTTTTAGGTTTTTTAGTTTATTTGTGCCAGAGTCTTCTAAAGATCTTGGAAAGCTTTTTTAATCAGTTCACCTTTTAGTTATCCGTTTTTCCAACAACTTATGAAAAACCTGAGATTCAAGTTGAAAGCTCTAGAGAATGCTAACGTTAGTCAATGGACCTTGAGTTAAGAAATTTTGTTTCATCACTAATTTTATTTAACATTACATCCTCCAGTTTTTTGTTTGTTTGTTTTCTTGTTTGGTATTTTTTGGTTTTGCTTTTTAAATCCCTTGTTTCAGTGCTTCAGTGATGGTTTTACTCATTTGTCTTATTTTGAAATGAGACGTTTTCTCATTGCTCTCTCCATATATTCAGTCCATATACAAAGTAAATTAGGACAACCGAGCCAACCCACAGAGACACTGCCAAACCCTCTACCTCATCCTGTTCACTTTTGTTTCCTCCAACTAAATAACCTTATCACTGATGTTCGAGAGGATTCAAAACACCTCTTTCTTATCTGTATTCACACTTTTATTTCTCTGAAAGGGAAAGTCAGTTCAGTTGTTTTCCAAAATGTCATGATCAGCATTTCTTTCATTCCACCCCCTTTCCATTTACTTCCACATGGCTTATCAGTCCAGGGATGATAAATCAGAAGATATCTCAACTGGTTTCACTTACCTGAAAAAAGACCAAAATGCCATCATTTAGTTTAGAGACTAAAGACTTTATGGCTTTATAAATCAATGTCTGACTTTGATAGCAGCAGGTATAGCACTGTCCTGGCACATACTCACCATGCATGTAAAGCTAATCTTTGCTTGATTTGTCCAAGATAGGAAGGTTGGTTTTAAATCACATTTAATTAAAATGAAAAGGTTAAGTTTTTTTTTTTTTTTTTTTTTACACAGTACCTATTTTTTATTCAGTCTACAAATATTCTATTAGGTATCACATATTGCTGCACATACCAACCAACATCTATTGTAGATGTTGGATGTGTTGAACTACACCAGCTATTCAAGTTCAACACAAATCCAACAATTTTGTTTCAAATCTAAATGAAGATGTATTAGCATAATTAAAATTACACATTTTGAATTCCAGATCAATTAAAAAGCCAGAGGGGTAAACACTGTGTTCAGCTGCTCATCATTTAGACAACAGGAGGGGTAGGAAAAGTCTTTACAAGTCTGATAATATTGAGGCAACTGAGCAAGGTGTGATTCATTCAGTATTGATCGTCATTATCTACAGGCCCTTGATGAGGTGCAAATTACAAATAATAGTAATTGAATTACTCTCTGTTCTAAAATTAAACATGCAAAAGACGTAAATTAGTCATTAGACCTGAATTATTCTTTTATTGCTTCTTTACAAGGAGCTGCTGACATCAAGTGTCTACATGCATAATTATCCCAGAAGAGATAAAGGTTTATGAGTTTATTATTTCTTTTTCATGTGAAGCACCCTTTACTCTTGTTCCTTCACTGAAAGCTGAATGTGCTCCAGTTAATGAATGCAAACAGGGAGGGAAGCCAAGATATTGACTTCATCAGAATGATTCATTGCATAATAAAGCCTGATAAACACTTTTTAATCTCAAATGATGCATTTTTTTTCCAGAGAGAACAGAATTTGGGTTAGCTGTTCATCTGAGCTGTTACATTATAGTTTTGTGTTTTTCAGTAGTTTTTATTTTTATTTCATTTTTTACTTTTGTTTTCAATTCAATTTAGTTTCAGTTTTCAGTTTCACACAATTGGCTCACATTCATGTAGACATCATAGTCTTGGTAAACATCTGCACCATTGTCCCCTCATGCTTGTTACGTTGACAAATTTGACCAAGTTGGCAAAAACCGAAAGTAAAACAGTATATTTGTTTTTATTGTAGTTAGTTAAAATAACATTAGATTTAAGAAGAAAAAACTAACTGAAATGATATTGTGTACTTGAAAACTAAGATATTTTTTCACACCCAGCTATAGTTTTTAGTTCAGTTTCATTTAACCATGATAACCTTGCTGTTTATCTATTTCTCTATATGGAAATGATGATGACATTATAGATCAGTTACGGTTAAGTAAAATTAGGCCATCTCCTCCAAAGTTATTTTCCGAAAATGACAACCGTGACTAAAAATATAGGAAATATACTGTATTTTTTCATTGCCTGGACGATAAAGAAGAGTGTGATACAGCATAACATCAGCAGGTGGCAGTGTTGCATGAAAACTGTTTCTGTTTCATTTCTCCTGCAGCCTGACGAAACATGCACAAACCTCTACATTTTCATTATATGGGCCCTCCTTTCTCTTCATTTCTGTGCATTAATATTCTATTTGGTTATTAGTCACTTTAATAATGACTAATGTTTTATAATATGTTCATCTTCGTTTGCTCAACAAATCCTCATTCTCTATTCACAGTGCACTAGACCCGAAACTTAAGGAAACCACTTTTAAGTTTCATTTTCGCCAAACACTCTGTTAGTAAGGTTACAGAAGTCTCTCCACCCATAAATGATGAGTCATTCTCAAGTTGTTTATATAGCCTACTGTACAGATCAGCTGTCAGAAGTGTATCTGTTCTTCAGTCACTAACACTGACAGGATGGCACAACCAGACTGGACGAGCATCTTCCAGATTAAAATAGACAATCTTGAAAAAGGGGACTCATGGCATTTGGAGTTTGATGACAGTCTTGTGGCTAACTCCCCAAACCCAGGCTGGAAGGAGTACATCAGGAACACAAGTGCAAGGTCAGTGTGCTGGACAACTATTAATCACTGTAGTTGGTGTGTAGATACAGACTAATAGGTAAATATCAACTGTAAAATTGTGGACAAATTAAGTTTCTCAAAGTTTTTGTATGACAGTTTATGTACTTTGACTATTTAAGTTGTACAGACTAATATCTGTTCACACGTTCACATTGTGGTGATTTGAGGTCAAAAGTGGTCACAACAAGGTAAAACTTTAAGTTTTAGGGTAAAGTCTTCCAGTGTGACAAAACTTTATTATTTTACAGTTAGAGAGATACTGAGAGAAGAAATATTATAATAGTAGATTTTAAGCTCAAATAATTGGACTAAAGGACTAGTAGGTATTAGACTGACGTCACATCATTTACAACTCTTATGACATTTTACAGTTAAACCATAAAGTTAAAATGTATGAGCTTAGAGTAAAAACTGGGCCTAAACTACTTAGCAAATATCTTTTAGCCTATATTTAGACTTGATGGACAATGTACTTATTCATAATTTTATTGAAGCATATTGCACAATAAAAACTACATTTAATGCAGAGATTCTGAACAAAAGTATCACATACTTAATAATAACACACAGGCTTCCTGGACTTCTGCACACAATAATATCAGAGAGATGTTGTGCTTCAGTTTCAGTCTTGACAGGCTGCTATATGTTTTGAAAACCACCAGATGTCGCTGTACTGCTGAGTTTGAATCACAAATAGAAATTAAGCAAAAGTTTAATAAGGCTTCATTTTACCATCAGGAAGGAGGTGACATCAAATGGCTCTTTCTCTTTCCTTCAGCCTTTTTAAACTGGTTTCAATCTTACAGGATTTTTTTGCATCAGTCAAATGACTTTGAAACCCAATTATATAATTCTAATAACTATAATTAATTTCTTCCTCTGGAGCATCACTTCAAGATATGTGTCTATTGCAGGAACTTGAGGTTTTCAGTGTAAGTTTGATTGGTTGCCATTTTATTTATGGACCAATTCTTTAACTTAAGACAGGATAAGATGTACCTTTATTGATCTCTCATAGGGGAGATTCAATTTGACACATCAGCACAAAAAAGAGGCAGTGCAAGGGGAAATTTAGTAAGAAATAAATAAAAATTGGGACTGTATCCAAAGTAAATAAAATAAAATGTGTCAAATGTTACAGTCATACAGACTGTTTCTGTACATGTGCTATAGACTGTTTATATTCATCTGCAATAACTGTCGTTTTCACTGTGAGTGTTGTTGTTTTTCTTTCTTTCATCTTTTTTTAAATCCCCTTTCATTTTCAAGGTTCAAATGCACCAAGTGTGGGAGAACCTGGCCTTCCAACCGGGTGATGGTGGTCTTCCACATGCGCCTGACATCCGGCCAGGGTGTTGTCAAGGCCAGGCGCTTCCGTCAGAACTGCAAGAGGTGCACCGCAGCTCCAATGGAGAAACCCAGTGTCACCTCTGAGAACGTCGACATCCTCCTGGAGAACCTGGTGGAGAAGATAAGGATAAAATGCTACCATGAAGACCTGGGCAGAGGGAACAGACCTCCTGCACCCTTTGCTGTCAACAGTCCCCATGAGCCGAATCACTGTGAGGCCTGCCGTGATGGCATCTGTGCAATGAGTGATTTGTTTAAGAAAACACTGTTTTTCTGAGTTTTAATGACATTTTCCCTGCTGTCATTCTGTTTTATTGCGCTGCCTGTTATCATGTTTCTGTAAATACCATGTGCATACAAGTTTTCATATTTATTTTTCTTGGCAGTTAATTAACATTAATTGCTTTATCTGCTCAAATGTATTTAAAAAAAAGCCTTTTTACAAACAGAAATGTGAAAGATTAATAAAGTTTCTAAAAGCAACAAACTAAATGTATTTGTGATATGTTTTGTTTTCAAATAATTTGGCCAAATTTATTTATTATTTGTAAATTATGGTACTAAATGAGACAATGACAGTCTCAGGGAATTTCAAAACTCATGGAGTATGTATAAAGGAGTCACTAATGTAACTGCCTTTAAACAGTGGAATATTTTAATAATGAATAAAACATGAATATTAGTAAATTAAGCTACACAGAGTGATACTCTGCGTTTCTGGCAGCAGCATTAGCAGTTTGTTTGAGATAAATACTGGAACTGCAGAAGCCACAAAATCATGAGGATGGCACAGAGTGCCACTCACACTGCTTCATTAAAAAGTACTAATACAACAAAATACTCCACAACAAGTGCATTGAAAACATTGCAAAAACAAGTATGCAAATATTATCAGCAAAATAAAGTGTGAAAAGTTCTCATTATGCTTAAAAGTAACCCCTGTCAGTGTTTTACTATTATATATTGGATTATTATAAGCAATGCATTTACATGTGATTAGCATTTTAAAGTTGCACTTGGATAAAGTGTAGCTGATTTGAACTAGTTCATATACTTGTGGGTAGTTTAAAATATTTTACACACAAAGCATATAATGAACTTATAAAGGATAATACAGTCTTACCATGTTTTATAAGTTAATCATGTGTTTTATATGTTAACATCTGCATAGTAACTAGTAACCAAAACTGCCAGGTAATTCTGGTTGAGTGAAAAGTACAATATTTTACCCAGAAACGTAGTGGAATAGAAGTAAAGTAGCATGAAATATAAATAAGTCAGTTGAGTAAATGTACTGGGTTACATTCCATCACTGTTCATTAACAGATGATTCAAAGTCAAGGCTACGACTGAAGTGGTTCCTCTACATGACTGACAGCAGAACCAGTGCGAAGGAGGTTTGAGAGCCTCAAAGTTTCAGCAAAATCAGCAGTGTCCTTCCTAATAATTACAATTTCAGTGTGGCAGACTTAAATGAAGTATTTCTGTTTGTAGTCAATGTAAAGTTCTTTAGAACTTCCAGTGAATACTTTCCAATGAGAAACATGCTGTCCTCACTCAGAGACTATTTCAACAGAGGAGTCCAGAGGACTGATAGAGAGCTGAACATTGGACGATAAAGAAGTGTGATGCAGCATAACATCAGCAGGTGGCAGTGTTGCATGAAAACTCCAGGAATATGTTTCGGTTTCATTTCTGTTGCAGTCTAATGAAACACCTGAACATGCACAAAACGTTTACTATTACATTACATGGGCCTTCCATTGTCTTGTATTCTGTGTATAAATATTCTGCAATTAGTCACTCTAATAATGACTAATGTTTTATATATGTTTAACATCTGCCATATCAAACTTCTCATTCCCCGTCTCCATTCATCGTACAAAACCACATTTAAGTTTCATTTCCCCCGAACTCTCTGTTACTCAGGTCACAGAATCTCCACCCATAAATGATGAGTCATTCTCACAAGTTGTTTATACACTGTACAAGTCACAGTTCACTGTCCCCAGCCACCAGCACCACTGACATGGACGGGAAGGCAGAAAAAGAGTGGAATTCAATCCTCCAAACGAAAGCCGAGGATCTTGGAGACTCCTGGGATTTGGAGTTTGATGAAAGTATTGAGCCTGGCTGCCCAGATCTGGACTGGGAGGAGTTTATCTGGCACACAAGTGCAAGGTCAGTGTGCTGAATAACTGTTAATGATTGTAGTTGGTGCATAACAATATATGCAGTAATATGAAAGGTTTCTCAAAGTTTATATGTATATGAATAAATACGTATGTATACGTATATTTATATTTACATGTACTATTTAATCTGGCCTCAGAATGTATTTAATTACAGTGGTTGTTGTATTTGGAGGGTTATGACTTGTTTATTTGTTAGGATAAGAGTCAGGTTATATACTTAAGAAAATGAAATAGTAGATTGCAACTTGCCTGCCAAGCCTGTATAGGACAAATGGTGGCTGCAAACGATGCGAAAAACATGAAAGGCTGCGTCTACAGCCACTGTTTAGTTATGAAAACACAACGACTCTAATTTGCAAGTCATTATGCGCTAATGAAAACATTTACATGAATATTATATTGCAAATAGATCCTCCCAAATGTTAATCTTAATCTTTAATGCCAGGTGTCTGGTGTGACAAAAAGAAAGCTGGGTTATAGTATTTCAGAGTTAAAGATATATTGAGAGAAGAAATAATCTCACAGGCTTTAACATCAGTTGATGAGGCCTACAAGTTTTAGACTGGCAAAACTTGAGAAGAATTCAGGTTTCATTATGTGATAATTCTCCTTCCCTTCCCATTTACCCGTTTCACTGGCAACATTATTTAGTCAATTATTTGGGCTGGGCTGCTGCTTTTAAAACCCAATTATGTACTTTATTTTTTAACAAAGCATTGCTGGTTGTGTGTCTACAGCTAAAATTAGACTTCCCAATGTAAGTTTGGTCGTCAGTCGGTCGTCTGTCGTCAGTTTTTTTTTATTTTTTAACTTGGATTCTCTGTCATTTTCAAGGTTCCAGTGCAGCTTGTGCTCAAGACCGTGGCCTGTCAACTGGCTGAAGGTGGTTTTCCACATGCAATTGTCATATGGGGAGGGCACTGTCAAGGTGAAGCGCTTCCGTCAGAGCTGCAAAAATTGCAGCAAAGCACCAATGGAGGAGCCCAACATCGAACCCGAGAACATCAGCATCCTCCTGGAGAATCTGGTGCTCTGCATTAGAAGGAAATGCTATGGTGAATACTTGGATGAAGAGTACAAAGATACTCTAAAACTTGAGGTCAGAAGTCCCCATGAGCCTGATCACTGTGAGGCCTGTATTAAAGGCATCTGTCGTCTGACACAGTCAGCCTTTTATTAATTATACGGGAAACCATGCTTGTCTCAAACTGTTTTGTGTTTATTCTCAAGGTTTTAATGATATTTTATGTATAAATTACTATTAGCAAAGTGTTTAACACTTTCCCTTCTGTCATTCTGTTTCACTGCATAATGTACTCTAACATTTCTGTAATAATCAAGTGCATATAAGCTTTAAAAAAAATTATATTTTATTTTACAATTTTCTTTAACATATTAATTTGTCTGCTCAAATGAATTAAATAAGCCCTCTTACAAGCAGTATGTAAACAATGTAATAGATAAATAAAGTTCATATAACCAATACATCAAATGTATTTGTGATTAAAATTGTGTATATTTTTTGTTTTCAAATAAACTGGAAACAATTTAACTTAAACAAACACACACGCCAACAACTCAAAAGCTCATTACAGTACAGGAGTATGCAGGAAAAAACTGTTACAGTTAATATATACATACAATTGCAGTCAAATTGAGTCCAGATATTGCATAATGGGACCCCAGGATTCTTCCCATTTATGCTGACATTTTGAATTATTAAATTGCACGTTCTGGAGGTGTCTAACCAAAACAATTTCATGCAGCTAATTTCTGAAGTGGAGTTGGTGTCTTCAAGTCTTTGAAAATAAAGTTTTTCGTTTTTTTTTTTAATTTGCTAGTACCATACCCATCAATAGAGCTGTTTGAATGTGATGAAGAGTCCTTTGAATACCCAAAGATTGCCAAGACCCAAGAACTATGATAATGAAAAGAAAA
>JAJHUR010073910.1:31865-70552 GCA_027495735.1 Lutjanus campechanus
GGGGTGTCAAGCATTTATGTAAAACGTGTCTGACAGCAGAGTACAGAGACACGAGTCTGACCCACAGAGACGTCATGTGACTGTGAGAGCAGGGGAGCATCACTGTTCCTCCACACTGATCAAAACCACAGCACTCTTTATATGAAACAGAGCAGCTGATCATCTTCCTGCAAAAATACTAATATTTTAAACAGTTTTTAAGTTTGTTCACAGATACAACTTTGTCTGTTTCATTTTTTAATACAAAATTGTTGCACAATTGAATGTCTACTGGCCATGATTTTTTCCTCGATTTTTGCTATTAGAGCTTACTATAATTGTTATGAAAATCAATATTAATCAAATGCAGAGGCAATTATGTGAACAGATACAATTGTATTGTCTTACATTTACAACTGGCCCTTTGAGGGCAAACCTAACGCTGATGTGGCCCAAGATGAAATGGAGTTTGACACCCCTGATATAAAGAGTGCTGTGGTTTTGATCAGTGTGGAGGAACAGTGATGCTCCCCTGCTCTCACAGTCACAATGACGTCTCTGTACTCTGCTGTCAGACACGTTTTACATAAATGGTTTGGCCTGCGGGCCTTGAGTTTGACACATGTGCTTTACAACCTCAAAGTTTCAACAATGTCAACAGTGTCCTCCTCAGTTGATACAGTTTTAATGTGTGAGGCTTTGCCTCTTTAACATGTCAGCAGCTGACATGACTGTCTTTCAGAGGCTGTAGTGGGCTCAGTTTTGCAGGTATCATATGAACCTGGATGACCCAAGGAACCTACCATGTCATGCCAGCTTGTCATGAAGGAGCCTGAATAACATTCGAAAGTTAAGCTTGTTGTGAGAAGAACCGCCATGGCAATTTTAGTCCCTTGACATCATGCCTCAAGATATTTGAATGAAAATGGGTTCTATGGATCTCCCCTTCACAGACATGCCCATTTTATATAAATCCCATGCAGTTTTGGACAAAAAACAGGCAGTATTAATGTGTTAATCAGAGGTTATATGGCTATAGGTATATTGACAATAAGGGGGTCTCTGAGCACTCCCCAGAACTGAAGTGCTTGTCATCCAATCGCTGAAAAATGCAATTTTTACAGAAATCGGAAAATGTTAAAAGTTTTTGATGCCACATCACAGCCTGAATTTTTCTTTGGTGTTCCTAAAGGTCTTGGTGTCTTAATGTGGTATATTTGGAGGGATTTTGACCATTTTTATCAACTCTCAAGTGGTCAAAAATGGTTAAATTTTACACAGAATCATTGCAGTAAATGGTATCAACAACTTATGACACATGATGGAGCATGATAATGATCATCATATAGGCTACTGTCCCAAATCAGGGGTGCCCAAACTTTTTCTCTTGCAGGCCTTTTGCCTACATTGGACGAGATAGACGAAGACAAAAAAGACATCAAAAAAGACAAGAGAGAGGATGACGTATTGCAAAGTGCCACGGGCTGGGATCAAACACAGTTTGCAGCAATAAGGACTACAGCCTTAGTACACTGAGCTACCAGTGGGCCCCTTAGAGCATTTTACCTCACAAAAACAAAATATCATAAATAATAATTATATTAATAGGAGGGCCACATCGAACCTCATGGCGGGCTCAAGCAAACAGACTTATGACTAGAAAAACTTGACATACAGCTCTGAGCTGCATCTCACTTACTTTTCAGCTTTCAAAATTTCAGGTGATGTAACCACTTCTCTGTAGCACATATACTGTTGACCTGCTGTTTCCACCTAAAGATCTCCATTCCCCCTCTAAAAATGACAAAAATGGGCCTATATGTAGGAGGGAGAGGAGTAGAAAAACACTAAACACTAAATTATTTGGAGTACCAGATTATGACACCTTGTTGGGATTAAAGTACTGTATATTGGAGCAGAGTTGTGTAACCTGTTTAATTTTGATACACAGCTTAATATAAAGAGAAAAATGAGCTTTCAGGTGACACCAGAGGACACCTGTTTCTCACAAGCTGTCCACTGTTTATTTGCATACAACCAGCAGGTGTGACACTAAAGCCGCTGTGGTCAGTCTGCACCATGTGCAAGTCACAAACTGTGGCACAACACACTAACTGTGGTTTATCTTTGTTTTGTATGAAACCACCTGCAGGGAAAGTAGCCGCCTTGCAGAGTTTTCCATTTCCCACATAATTTGCTGGAGGTTTGTCCACATCACGCTCAGTTTACAGCGGCACTATGTATATCTTGGCCACTAAGGCTGAATTTAGTCTTGCAAGAGTTAGACTGCCAGGTAAGTGGTGGCTCTGCCTTTGCTGTGGTTATTTATGGATACTTTAAGCAATCTATGTAGAGACTCTATTCATACAATTGACAACTAAAAGAAAATGTTGGCATAAATCAGTGTGATGATTATCGTGTGTGCTCTGAAGGTTCTCAAGAAGCTGCTTTTCATCTGACAAGTGTAGAAACATAAAGTTTGAAGTCTGGACATCATGACTTCCAAGGACACTTCACTGAAGGTAAAGTATCTTCTCCTGATGCATAGTCTACACATTATTTCCAAGCCCAAATAAAGAGTCTGTTAATAATAAGAATTAATAATAAATCTTTTCTGCAAGTAATGATTCTCTCAACCTCAATGGTTTTAATGTTGCAGCTGTTTAAACTGAAACAATTTTTGTTTTATTCTAGTGTCTCCCTCCAGTCGGAGCCACTCTGGTCATGTTTCTTATTCTCATAACAGGTAAGCTTTTCGGAAAGTACAATACTGAGCATTGGTTCCACTTTATTTTACAGTACATTAATGAAACCTCTCAACATTGTGTCAAAGCAAACAAAAACTAGAAATAATATGTTCTTTATTAGACAGTATTATAGCTTTATTAGACTTTCTTAGAGGGTTACTGGGGAGACACAACAACAGAACTGTTGACAGTAAGCAAACAGATATACCCGAATTAAGACACCATACACCTAAATAATACTGTAATTAGAAACCATTACCCTCTGATGAAATAAGGGTCTAACAGTGAGAAATTATACACTTTAGTTTACAGTAGCTCTGCAGTATTGTGTCCCTAATTACCCTCTAAGAAAGTCCAATAAAAGGTCTAGTAAAGAACATATTTCTAATTTTTGTCAAATTTGATATAATGTAGACCTTGTTTCATCTTAATAGTGTATCCCTGGGTGTATGGTGTCAAATTAGGGTATTTGTTTACTATCTAATAAAGAACATACTATTTCTAGTTTTTGTCTAATTCAATACAAAGCACAGCTTGTAATGTCTTATTAATGTACTGAAAAATAAAGTGCACATAAGCTCTTACTTACATCTGAAGGTCTTAATGTTCTCACAAAACACAACCAACAAGGCTGCAAATATCAGTAACGAGCTGAAAAAAAATGCATTAAAATATATATTATGTATTATATATAACGTATGCGCAACATCATAAGCAAAATACTGGAATACTTAAATTCTGTATTGTGCATTAAATTGGAAATAAATTAATCAAAATCCCAATGATTATTGGGAAAAAACGCTGAGACAATCCCTATAATCCATATTTAGTTTCAGGTCTGCTGTTTTGTTGAAAATCATGTTCACGACTGGACTTTTAATGTTTTCAATCATCTCGTCAGCCCTGTGCAGTGCAATTGAGGTGAACTGCTCTGAGCCAAACCAACCGGCCCTGCTGAAGGCTCTGGCTCCGATCTTCAACCTGAGCGCCATACGACCCGTCATGAACATGACAGTCAGCACCAACATCAACACCTACTTCACCTTGTATGGGATATTAGGAGTGGTATGTTCATCTCTCGCACAGCACACTGAATTGTCTTTGCATTGTGCTATATCGCACCTCTATTGGACTGGAGAAGAGCAGAATTCAATTACTTCTTTAGATAAGATAAGATAAGATAAGATAAGATGTTTTAAACCAAATTTAAACCACTTTTGCATGTTTCTGTGTGAGAGTCCCTTAAGGTGTCACTATCAAAAAACACATTAGATAACATTGTCATCGTTTCTGTGCTTTGAAGTAGCTTTTCTTGTCTTGCAGGATGAAAAGGCTCAACTCTTGCTCACTTACCTTTGGCTAAATTATGTAAGTATTGCAATCATCTAAGTGTGTCAGATAATTGTGTACCAGTAACTGTGGGATAATGTTTTGTATATGTTGAGGCTATTCCTGACATCACTTTTGCTGTTTTAGTGGTGGACAAACGACCTTGTCACTTGGGACGCAGTCCAGTGCGGCAGCGATAAGATTTCCCTTCCCAGAGACAAGTTTTGGGTGCCGGATATCGTGATAAATGAATTGTGAGTTTCATCCATTTATATACATCAAACCATGTACAGAACATACACAAGAGGCATGCTCTTACAATACATCTTTGTCGAGGGATAAAGCTGGTATTATGCTATAGCTTGTAAAAACTTAAGAGCTACATACAAAAGAAAACAATGCGCAAAATACTAGCGAGACAGAGTCCAGTTGCTGGGTAGATAGCCAATCATAGTTTAGGATAATGGGGTCACACTTGGTGACAAATCAGATTTAAGAGGTGGCCAGTACCTAGACACACCCCTGCTATATGACAAAGTACAATAAGACATATCAGGTTTTGGTTAAACAGGCAAAATGTGTTAAAAAGGATTAATTTATTGTAGTGTTTTTTATTCTTTGTTAGTCTTTCCATGGGATTTCTAAACAATAAGAGGGAGGCAACACATGTAACGTCTGAAAAGCAAACTGCATGTCTCCCAAACAGCTGAAATCTTCAAAGTTAGGCCCTTTGTCTCTCTTATCCCTGTGCTATCTTCAGTACTAATCATCACATAGCAGCTGAGTTGGTAAACACTGTACATCTTTGTACAAATTACCGACTAGTCAGCACACCTGTAAATCTTGACACTATTGTTTATAATGTGACTTTGGACGGAGGGACGTACCATCGGCGGCAGGCCAAGGAAAAATACGGAGCCAGAATTTGTTTCCTCCGCTTTAATGCCGTGAATAAATTAAAGGCACCACACTCATTTCGCAGACATTATACTCAAAACTCCTCTCCTTGTTCCTGTCTTGCAGCATGGATGAAAACACAGCGCCCCCTGTCCCGTATGTGTACCTGTACAACGACGGGAGGCTGCACGATGCTCAACCTGTCAGAGTCGTCAGCTCCTGTAACCTTGATATCTACACCTTCCCCTTTGACATTCAGAACTGCACTTTGACTTTCAACTCCTACCTGCACGTCGGTAAGGCCATGCATCGTATCTCATGAGCAACAAATCTCTCCTTTCCCTTTCAAGAAATGTAAATGTATAAGCAATAATGCACAACAAACTGTCAATATCACTATTAATTCCTATTTTGAGATCTACCCTCCTGCAACTAAAAGTGCAGGTTTTTTTGTTTTTGTTTTTTTGCTTATTGTATGCTTCCTGTATAGCATAGCCACTTGCCAAAAGAGAAAAATGTTTGAATAATCTTAGTTTAGGATGGAATATGAATGTCTGTTGCCCTTCTCATTACAATAGTCTTTAGTGACAAGCTAGTGACAGACAACAAGCATGAATAAAAAAAAATACAAACAACCTATAAATTTCATGAATCTGTAATATGGACCTGTGCCTTTATTGACCTTGACTTTATTGGATAATATATTGCTCTATTTTTCTCTCTACAGCGGCGGACATAAAGATTATCCTCGGTCAAAGTGCAGAAGTTATCACAAAGCGATCCAAGAAAGTGATGACCACCATGGGGGAGTGGGAGCTGCTGGACATCACCACCCACAAAAACACCCTGGGACATGGTGACGGCCATTACGTTGACGAGCTTGCATTTCATGTAGGTTCATGAAAACTGAAGTAAATGGACTGTAAACTGATTTTCAGGCTCAGATTATAAGAGTGTATATTTGGGTTGAAAACAGCCAAGCTTATCTTGTGCAATTTCTTTATTTACTTTTTTATTCTGTCCAACACATTTGACTTGCACAAATCTAACATACCTAAATATATCAGTCCCACTCAAATGCTGAATTGTGCAGCCACAGTAAAGATGCTGAACATGGACCAAGTTATGGCAACAATGTTTCACAACACAGCAGTGTTTAAAAAAGCACAACACTGTGTTGACAAACTTTACACTCACACCCAGTTCATTTCATTCTGCTGTGTTTTACACCTGAACAATAAGGGTCATATGACCATTTTTAACTATGACTGAAGACTTTGTAACACTTTGTAATAAGGGCACAACTTATATACTTAATATAAAGTATATAAGTATAACATAATATGAGTCAATTTCCCCAAAAAATAAAAAATGAATAATTAAAAATGTTCAGACTTAAATAAAAAATAATCATCACTTATGACCCCCTAGAAGTGTGTGGCGCTGTCTGTATCTGCAGAGATCCTGCCCTCAGCTTGCATTTTCTTATTTTCTCATATTTTGTGAGAATGTTCGTATTTTATGTTTTTGTGATCAAGTTAACTGCAATCCAGTTACATAAAAGCTTATTTTAGATCTGTTTAGTCTTTTAATGCAGTACCCCTTCGCATATAAATCAAACTGGACTTAAGAGACATTCTAATATTTTTAATATAATATTACATAATAATATTACAGCATTTATATAATAAACATAAAATACAAGTCAGTTACAATAATCTTTTATGTAACTAAAATCGAGCTACCCTGATGCAAATGGATATATGAAGTAACTGTGAATTCATATTTCTTAAGTGATTTAGAGTGAGCTAATCACATAAAGTCAGAGTGACTTGATTATTTGTTAATGTTGAGCATCAGGAATTCCTGATACATCCTACATGGTACATATATTACGTAAGTTATTTCTGCATGCATATACTTCAACGTGATGCTGAATAATCTAAACCTATAAAAAACTTAAAAATAGCTAGCTTATACACCATTTGTCCGTTCTTGAGAAGAATGTGAATCAAATTTGCACAGAAAAGGTACCCAACATGTTTTTTTGTTTTTTTGTTTTTTGTCCTTCCCTCTGCAGATCAGAGTGAGGCGCAGGGCCACCCTGTATGTGGTGAACCTCCTGATCCCCAGCTGCTTCCTCATCACAGTGGACCTGTTCAGCTTCCTGCTGCCACCCCAGGCTGTGGACCGCTCCTCCTTCAAGATGACCCTGATCCTGGGCTACACGGTCTTCCTGCTCATCATGAACGACCTGCTGCCTGTCACTGGAAACACCATACCTCTCATAAGTCAGTGTAATTCAGTCTTAGCAAAAGCTCTCTTATGTATTACTGCATAACCATATGTGAGCATCGTACATCTTTTGACTGCATGAGTTGCTGTGTGAGGAGTGTAGACTTCCTGTTATGTTATGATCAAGACTGTAAAGAATTATGATGAACCTTCTCTTTTGATACACCAAACACAAATCAGTGACTGAGAGGACTAAGTTGTCAGCAAAGCCAGAGTATCTACGTGAATCTATTCCCTTAAACTATTCCTGTTTAAAGGGATAGTTCGGATTATTTGAAGTGAGGTTGTGTGAGGTAATTACAGATATCAGTGTATTACCAAGAGTAGATGGCAGTCAGCACACCTCCAGTTTGCAGCAGGAGTACAAGTCAAAACACTATATTTAGAATTTTTTTACTGCTTTGCCTTGTCACCAGCCAGTCTTTTCTCTTTTTTTCTTTTTTCCAGTCTTTTCTGACAGGAAAATACAGTTAAATAAGCCAAATATCACTCTCCCCAAACCGAACTCCACTGGCAAAGTCATTTTTCTTTGCAGAACACAAGAGCCGCTGGTCTACTGTTGATTTTTGCAAAAGGAGTTTGGTTGAGAGAGAACACAATATTCAACTGGCTGTCATTATCCAGTCCGAAAAGATTGTGTGATGGCAAGGTAAAGTGGTGAATATATTCTAAATATGGTGTACACTTAAACTGTCTGAATCCCATCCACAACAATTCATCGCTAACATTTTGTGCTGGTATTCCTCCGCATTTCTCCAAAGTGGGGGTATGTCGACCAGCATTTATAGATTAAAAACTACAACCCCACTTCAAATAATCTGATCCTTCATTCATTTCACCTGTTCAGTTAATTTAGGCCTGCAGGGGAGATGTAGATATGTGGTTCTCAGCAGACCTTTTTGGCCATCATATTTAAATGGATTACAGGTTTTCATTACAGAACAATCATGCTTCCAAAGATCTTATATGTGAACATTTGGTGCAGGTACTGTGGAGTGTCTGAATATACAGCAAAATATAAAACACAATCTGAAAGTGCAAACGTTTATTGACTCTGGTCTCACTTCTCACGCTCTTTGCTGTCTTTCTCTGTCCCTGTCAGATGTGTTCTTCTCTCTGTGCCTGGCTCTGATGGTGGCCAGTCTGCTGGAGACCATCCTCATCACCAATCTGCTGAGCAGTTCTGCTAACTTATCTCCCGTCCCCCACTGGATCAAAGTGTTTGTTCTACAATTTCTGGGCTTTCTTGTTTGCCTGCCTCAGAAGACAAAGGAACAAAAGGGTTCAGGTAAAGTCTGTACGTAGTTCTACAGTGGTTAAAAAGGGGCTAATCAGTTGTGCATTAAATGGTTTGAAGGTACAATGTGGAGGCAAAGAACCACATGATGCAAAGTGCTTCAAACCATGTAACTGACACTTACAAGTTGATTATCTTGCTTATACCATGGTCATTTGCCAACAAAATGAAATAAAAGCAATGTCAAATTTTTTGGTGAAAGTGACAAGAAATTATTCTAGTCCCTTTTACAACTTATTTTGTTTTTTTTATTATATACTTATACACATTTCAGTATATTAACTGTCTATTTTTGTTGCCTTTTTCTATTAATTTTATCCTCCTCTTCCTCTATCATTTTAAGCTCTTTGGGTGTCAGTTCCTTGTGCTGTTTTTTTAGATGGGTTTTTTTTATTTTCTTCTCCATTTCTCTCTCCTCTGCTGCATCATATTCTTCAAAAGAGTTGTATGCTCCAAATAGACTGAAAGAAATGTTAAAATCATGGTGTGTTTTCCCCCTTGGTCATTAGTTTATCAAGTTGCAAACTCAGCTATCTTGCTGCAGTTGATAACAAAGCTTTGACAGTTGTGCTCTTTAATGTTGCTATGGTTACCAGTTCAGTAGAGGATGAATTATGAATGATTAAACATGAGCTGAACTATGTGTGCGTTAAACAGTTTTAACGCTGGCCACTCAGAAAAGTAAGTTTGTAAGAAATTTAGACAGGAACAATGAATGCAATTAAAGTATTTTTTTTCTCCTCAAAAACCAGAAATGAAACCGCGCGGGGTGGTGGCACAGCAGAAATCTGATGCAAGGCCTGCAGAGGAAATGGGCCCTGTGGCAGACAGCAAGGCCGTTCAGGAGCTGAAGAGTCTGGGCCGAGACCTTCAGGCCATCCGCCTCCAGGTGGAGCAGCAGCTGGGTGAAAGCAAGGGCTCAGAGGATTGGATCCAGGTGGGTTTCATCATAGACCGCCTGCTGTTCGGCCTCTACATGCTCTTCATATCAGTCAGCTTCATTACCATCCTGATAATCTGGGTGAACTCATACAATCAGTAGGCTGTCTGTTTCAAGAGGCTCCATTTCTGTAGCTACAGACTCTAATGATTGTTGAATTTAGATCAATACATGAATATTGTTATGTGATTGGATGATTTGTTATGGAGCCAAGACATTTATACATAGTCTAAAGTAATTGTATTATTGATAATGATAAGAAATAGTCATATTATTACTATTGGACATTAAATTAGCTCATTAAATAGATGTAGTTTTAAGCATTTTGTGTTATATTGTGCCATTTTAAAATGGAGGAAACCATTGTAATCAAAATAAAATTACTTGAAAAAATTCCATTCATTTGATTGACATTCATTTCAAACTTAATCATGTTTCAACTGTCTCTCTATTAATTTATTAACAGTCAACAGCCAACATAATCAGAAATTATAGTTCAGCAATTAGCACTGGCTCCCTGGGACCAAAATATACCAATAAAGTAAATAATCTACCATAAATAGCAACTGCCATCTGATCTATATACTGTAGAATATGATCAGAATTTTAAGCTTCCAGTTAAAGTTTCCTGAAATAAACACAATATAAAATATATTGAGTTGATAAAGATACATAACCAAATAACTCATATGAAAACTAAACTTGTTTATTGGTGTATGTTTTCACAACGTGTTGTGAAATAGACAGTTCAATAGATGGTTGTTATTGTGTTGGGCAGTACTCTTTATCATCTAGATTTTTTATGTGAGTTGCCATAGAGATGTCTACCTTCTCTCCAGTATAATGGGACTAAATGGCACTCAGCTTGTGGTGCTCAGAGCACCTAAAAGATACATCTGAAAAACTCTGCATCAATGTCTCTTTCCAGAACTGAAGATAATCCACAGACCCTGTCATGAGCAGTTTCATGTAGGAACTATAACACAGTCTGTGGACTGATGTTGAGTAACTGAAAAGAAACACTGGTTTTGAATTTTTCAAATGTATTTTTTGGTGCTTTAAGTGCCACAAGCCGAGTGCCATTCAGTCCCATTATATTCAAGAGAAGGCAGATATTTCTACAGCCGATATATACAAAACTCATTAACTCACACACACAAAAAAAATCAAGCTGGATAAATAGTACTACAGGCCAGGGGAAAAATATTTATTTTTGATTTTGGGGTGAACTGTCCCTTTAATTCCCCTCACATTGGGGGAATTATTTATTTATTTAATTATTATACAATAATTCTAGATTAATATTACATAAACTAAACCTCTAAAATTATTAAATACATACCTAAAGACCAATTTAAAAAAATCAACAACAAAGATTTGTTGAGTCACACACAGAACAAATAATCTGGTACATGGCCAAAAGTATGTCGACATCCAGTAACAAGATTTTGGATGACTGCTGATTAATGATGTCGGGAGGTGATTGACGTGGGTGTTGATGTTGTCTGGCTCAAAGTTCAGTCTTCCAGTTTGCCCTACAGGTTTTGGGTGGGGTTGAAGTCGGGTCTGTGTGACACAAGGCTGGAAGCACATTGCTGCTGAAAATATTATTGAATGCTGCTTCATCAAGATGTCCCTTAAATGGAACGAAGGTCCCTTGCTGACACATAAATCTCCTTACTTTCAGAAATCTAGTGTAACTTGTGTCTAAACTACTCAGGGATTTAAGCAGGAGGGTAACAGCATCTTTGTCTGCTGTTGCATCAAATTTAAGTGTTTTATTTTTTAAAAGGAAAATAGTATGTGTACAATCTGCAAATCTGCACTCGTAAAAATCACTTTACATAACCCCATTAATGTTGAAAACCTTTGCACTTTAGTTGTTGGGTATTAAATGAAAAATGCTCCTTTTATATCTGGATATCACATGATGGTTTTTCTGCTGTTTGGACTCTGGTGTTTACATGAGTTCACCTCCAAATGATCTTTAAGTCCTTTACCTGAGTATTTCCACTCTGTGCAACTTTATTCTTCCACTGCATCTCAAAAGCAAATATTGCTGTTTACCGGGTATTCCACCACATTTGCCTATCTTAAAACCTGGGGGTGTAGATTTGAAAATTTTCTGATAAACTGATTTAGAAAATTGTCAGAAATCTCAGAGCAGGGCTGTTGCAGATTAAACTAGACTAAACAGTATATAAAGTGATTAAAATTAGCTCAACCATAATAATCTACTGCAGTAAAAATGCAACATTCACATTAATGCAGCAGTAATATTAATTCCAAAAACATCATTGCAGAGTGAGTGTTTCTACCTTTACTTTAATTAGAGTTTTGCTGGTAATACATACATTTTCTTTAGTTCTGAATGCAGGACTTTAACTTGTGGAGTATTTTAGTGTAGTATTAGTAATACCTAAGTGAAGAATCTGAATAACTTCTTCCACCACTGGTTTTTAGTGCTGCCCGCTGAAAGTCAAGTCTTCTAAGGTTCTATTCCTCTTCATCTCTTTGCTCATGCATGGTAAGTACAGCTCCTATGATACATTTGTGTATTACAGTATAAATAGTTGTAGTAAGGAAAATAAAGGATTATATTTACTTTGCAATCACATTCAATCATTTAAATCACTGTATTTTTCTTTATAATATCAAAATTGTCAGTGTAGTCAAACTTGAAATTATTGACGGCCACTGCAAGCAATCAAGTGAAGGAGAAAAATAGATATTTATTTAACAATATTAGGGAGGACATAGGAGTTGGATGGGTGTGGTCATGGACAAAAAAAAAATCTCCATCCAGAATTAATGACACTAGAAAATGAATAACTGCAAAAAAAACATTGCTTACTTATGTTGCTTTTATTGTTATTCTATTAAGCACTGTTTTGAATTTACACAATATACACTTTTTTATATTTCACTTTATAATTAATTCTCTATTTTTTTCTATTATTTTAATTCTCTGTTACTGTTATTTTGGAGCAATCTCTGACACAATAATTCCTTTGAGATTAATAAAGTTCTAGCTTATCTTGTTTTACTCTGACAATCATAATGTCCTCTTTCCTCTGCAGCTCCGTGCAGTTCCATCATGCTGAACTGCTCTCGACCTGACCCGCCCTCCTTGCTGGCGGCTCTCAGACCGGTCTTCAACCTGAGCTCCATTCGACCTGTCATGGATCAGTCAACCCCCACCAACGTCAGCATGAACTTCATCCTGTTTGGCATTTTGGGGGTGGTAAGAGACAGTACATTAACCTACAATTAATTTACTAGTAGTCCATGTTTTTAGAATTTCCTTCCTTCCGACAAAAGACTAAAACCAGAACATCCAGGTTCCATCAGAGCATATATCCTGAAGCTGTCTGCCTCCATTACACCTCAAACATAGCACAGCAGGCCACTCAGCTGGCTAAATAAATCGAACAAAAGGGAAGATGTTCTGAAGCACTTTAATAATGGGTCGTTTATGTTGCTGATAATTTCCCTGCAGGTGCAACTATTTTATTTTCCTCCTTGATTATTGTATGTATGAGTTTATGAAATTATTATCATTGTATGGGTTGAATAGTTTTACTTTTTTTTTCTTTTTTGGTCCCTAAGTAATTAAGTATTAGTATTTAATTTGAATGTAACATTTCACTGAGCCTAACATGGTCATCTCTTTTAGTTTTTAACAACTTTCCATAAAAGAAAATGCCAGTAAAGAGGGAATACATACCACCAAATGTTGTCTCTTTTTCAGGATGAAAAGGCCCAAATCCTGTCAACGTATATCTGGCAAGCTTTAGTAAGTACTTCCTTTACAATAATTTCA
Source organism: Lutjanus campechanus (assembly GCA_027495735.1). NCBI lineage: Eukaryota > Metazoa > Chordata > Actinopteri > Lutjaniformes > Lutjanidae > Lutjanus > Lutjanus campechanus. Next base: position 45,173 of record JAJHUR010073910.1, read on the forward strand.
CAGTTTACTAACAGCAATACAATCGTTAATCGTTACAGTCGGAATCTTAACTTGCACATCTTTGGTAGCTAACTGTTGAAAGATGATTTTGTAGTCTATGCACAGATACACGTGCACCCATGGCAACCATGCAAATCCCAATTTAACCCCCGTCAGACATCACCTGAAAAACCTAGTTTTATACTGTATGTCTGTCTGATTTGTGTTGCAGTTATGGAGAAATGAGTTTGTCGAGTGGGACCCAGAACAGTGCGGTTCTTCATCAATCACAATTCCAAGGAAACTGCTCTGGGTACCAGATATGGTCATCAATGAATTGTTAGTACCATCTTCTTTGTAGATCAGTGCAGTCTTAACTGTTGGTTTACGTTATACACATCACTGGTCAGACTTCGACTGATAACCACATAAAAGACACATTTGCATTGACAGGTTAACAAATTAACATAAACGCTCTTCTTAAGATCATGATTTACATCTTATAAATGTTTATATTTTACAAGTATTGCCCATTTGTATTCTTACCCAGAAAGGATATTACAATTCATATTTACTGGGTTGTCTGTCTGTTCTCATCCTGCAGTATGGAGAAGAACTCGGCTCCATTTGTCCCGTACACTTACCTGTATTCTGACGGCTTTGTTTTTGATGAACAGCCTGTCAAAGTGGTCAGCTCCTGCAGGCTCGACATCTACACATTTCCATTTGACATCCAGAACTGCAGTTTAAGCTTCAACTCCTACTTACTCCGTAGTAAGTAGAAACTGATCCAAATCTTGTTTTATTTCTTGTTACTAGAACAATACTTGAGATAATCCAGGCTGGTATGTTTGTTACATCCTTTTTAATATGAATTCTGTACATTTAATGATGCAGATAGACATTTTTGCAATTAATGTAATTACAAATAGATTAAATCTCACAATAGCTTTGACTATATTGTATTTTCCTTTCAGCGGATGCTATTCAGCTGAGTCAGTCACTCTCTGTAGAGGAAATATTAGAACACTCAAGAGAGGTGATGACAACTCTCGGTGAGTGGGAACTGATTGGCCTCACATCGAAGATATATCGACTACCGGCTGGGGATGGAGAACTTTATGAAGAGATTCGCTTCTTTGTAAGGAAATACTTCAGACTGTAAAGTTTCATTCACTCATACAGCAACAAAGATGACCAATGGAGAGATGAGATTGAAAAGTCTTAATCAATTGTGTTGCAGTTTTTTATAAATACTTAATCAGGCATCGTCTTGACTCATAAGATATTTTCCAAGCATTTTGAACCTATCAGAAAGCCATATAATAACATTTACTTGCTTATTACCTGCAGTGTAAAATGGAGAAAACAAATTCCTACAAAGTGATTTTATTGTAATCAGATCTCAGTGAGGCGTCGGGCCACCCTGTATGTGGTGAACCTCCTGATCCCCAGCTGCTTCCTCATCACGGTGGACCTCCTCAGCTTCCTGCTGCCTCCCCAGGCTGTGGACCGGTCCTTGTTCAAGATGACCCTGATCCTGGGCTACACGGTCTTCCTGCTCATCATGAACGACCTGCTGCCTATCACTGGAAACACCATACCTCTCATGAGTCAGTTGATAATACTTTCTACTGGTGCAAGAGTCCCTTTTAGTAGCTATTGTGACAGCCAGTACTATTTGGTTACTTATAATGTTGCTGGTCCAGCTGCAGTCTGTAAGATTCCCAACAACAACAAATCAGTATAAATCCAGCTTGAAATCTGGCCAAAATGTGTTAAAATGTGAAAAATACTATGAATAATGTTGTTTTGACTTGCAAAAGTTAAAAGGGCGGCTGTGGCTCCGTGGTAGAGCGGGTCGTCTCCCCATCGGAGGGTTGGTGGTTCGATTCCCGGCTCCCTTAGTCTACGTGTCGAAGTGTCCTTGGGCAAGACACTGAACCCTGAACTGCTCCCGGTGCTGCGCCACCGGTGTGTGACTGTGTATGAATGATTTCTGATGCACAGGTTGGGTCTTTGTAGAAGAAGCCACCTTTTAGTGTGTGTGAACGGGGTGAATATGACTCGTAGTTGTAAAAGCGCTTCTATGACTAGAAAAGCGCTATATAAATACAGTCCATTTACCATTTATCATTCATCACCAAACTATGAAAAGAATACATTATACATATATACATATCTTCCCAGATGTGTTCCTGTCTCTGTGCCTGGGGATGATGGTGGCCAGTCTGCTGGAGACCATCCTCGTCACCAACCTGCTGTGTGGCTCTGCTCACTACTCTCCAGTCCCTCGCTGGATCCGACTGTTTGTTCTTCACATCCTGGGCCGTCTGGTGCGGCTTCCTCCAAAGCCCAGAGATCTAGAGGACACAGTCATCCAAAATCCTTCTGCACGAGGTGGGATGTCTGACCTGGGATGTGGTTTTATGGGCAAATTATTCATGCATTTATGTGCACTGTGAGCTGTAGAAAGATCTTTGCACGAGTTTCCTTTTCATGTCCTTTGCAACAGAAATGAACATCTCTTCTGTGGTGGCAGAGGACAGTGAGGGTCCAGAACAGAAGGGGCCGCTAGATGAGGACAAGGCCCTGCAGGAGCTGAGGAGCCTGGGCAGGGACCTCCAGGTCCTCCACCTTCATGTGGAGCAGCAGCTGGGCAAAGGCCAGAGCTCAGAGTGGGTCCAGGTGGGTTTCATCATAGACCGCCTGCTGTTCGGCCTCTACATCCTCTTCATATCAGTCAGCTTCATCACCATCATTGTTATCTGGGTCAACTCATACAACACATCCTGATTTTGCTTTTGAGTTTGTTTTTCGTATTTTTGTTAATTATTATTTATAACATGTTTCATCATATTGTTAATTATTACAAAGCATACAGGAAACTAAAAGGGTTGATTTAACTTCTGTATTTGAATGCAATGTTACACCCCTGTCACAGTTTATTTTAATGTTTTATTTTGTTTTCTTTTATTTAAAATGATCATGACCATTATCATGAAATTGCTCCCCTTGCATTGTCAGTTAAGCAACAAATATTTGCATGCTTCAACAGTAACCAGTAACTAATGTAATCTACAAATCTAATCTACTCTAACAAACAGTACAACACTTTTCACGTGTTTTACAAGTTCTCCTATTTGTCTTTTTTCCTGAGTCTCATTAAACACTATACTTTTATGATGAATACCAGTGTTCTTTTTGAAGTGATATTTTAAGTAACATGAGTTATGATGTTTTAATTGATCTGCACAATTGATCTCACAGTTTCCATCTTTCTCATCCTCCTCCTTCTCTTCGTGCCAAATATATCACAGTAATATCTTCTGGATGAGATGCTACTTTCCTGATGGTGCATTGTCAGGCTTTTCTTTTTATTTATTTTATTTTATTATTTTATTTATCTTTTTCTTTACTTACAGTGTTTACGTTTTCCAAGTACTTATAGGTTTAATGCAGAAGCAATGACAGACTGATATTCAGAACACATGAGGCGCATATCCAACCTCATTTAAGGTTTAACGTGATTTTAAAACTAATGTCTGCCTCTAGCTGAAGGTAAATCAAATTTTACTTTCTTAAACTTTGTTTCAGATGAACTATTCCAAGTATAGAACATTTCTTTGTGTTGTTCACAACACTTATGCTTTGTGATCAGGGTCATTTCTGAACATTTTGGGATGACACTGTGACACAATGTAATTTTTTGATAAATAATCATCAGTGATGAAGATTTATTGACTAAGTGGGTAAAGACAAAAAATAGAACAGCTAAAAGAGTCTGATAAGTTCAGATGCAATGCAGCCCTAATCAAAGGCTGTGTTCCTGACTTGACAGCCAATCAGAGGCTGTGCTCCTGACTTGACAGTCAATCAGAGGCTGTGCTCCTGACTTGTGTGAGACAGCGCTGATCCTTAGGTGTATTAATAGACTGATGGACTGATCTCAACATGAGATTGACCTTTCAAAATAAAATTTGCTGTGATGATGGTAATGAGCTCAATCTGCCAGTAGGCATCACATGACTGTGGTAATGCAGTTATCGTCACAGCCATAAGTAGAGTTTAGATTCTTGAGGCAAATTACAGTGATAGGGTGCTGGTGAATTGCTCCATGGGGTGTTTGTCTTGCTGCTGCAACTCCAACTGCTGACCATGTCGACAAACAGCTGAAATCAGCAGGTCAAATAACAGCTTTTCATTGTCTTTAAAGCACCAGCATGCACCATTCTTATATGCTGTGCTCTGTATCTTTGTCCCAAGTGTCTCCCTTCATCCATAAAAATTAAAATTTTGTAGTATAGGCAGTTTTTTATATTCATTACTATGAATTCAGGAGGATTGAATATCCTCAAAATGCTGGACAGAATCCAAGGGGGATTTTTTTGGTGCCAGGGTGGGTGCAGTCATTCAGTTTGACCTGCCTTTGTTGACTGAGTTGCACCCTTACCTTGAGAGCAGAGAAACTGTACGAATTGTGAGAGTAATTTCATCTCATATTTTTGTCTGCCTGTAGCACTAATTTAAATACCATCTCAATATCTAAATGCCAATCACTGTTGTTTCAATCACTGTCACTTTATTTTACTTCATCCTGACTCTTGCAATGCTCACAGTGGGTTTGACGATGATTCCCAACAAGCATGTCCTACCTGAACCACACAGATCACGTCTGCTGGAACAGAAAATGTGACCCATGATTTCATATTTTGGGGGATTTGTGTATTTTTATTTATTAACATGCGTTCTCATGTTCCTTGTCAATTATCACAGAGCAGAGGAAACTTGAGGGCTGGCTGTATATACGTATATATCACAAGATCACACCTGTACACTGAGTTATATCCCCCTTCCCTACTCATTTTAATGTGTTATATATTTTCTTTATACTGTATATTTTCTTTCGAACTGATCTTGTCAGCAGCAGTGTTTCAGGTCTAAAACCAGTTGACTGCTTGCTTTTTCTTTTTAGACGAATGAATGAAAGTCCTGCTAACCTTTCTATTGGAATTAGACAACAAATATTTGCACATTTCAACAAACCATTTGGCCTATGGTAATCACTCCCCCCTGGAGGTCTTTAGCAACCAGGACAACGCTGTTCATGGGCTGTTAAGTTTTTCTATTTGCTTTTCCCCCCTCAGTCTTTTGGCAAATTAAGTCCAAGACTGCACTCGTACTGTAGCGAAATATGGAGCTCTAAGACACAAGAAAAGACATAACATTTATTATTCATAATAATAATATGTAATACAGTTCAGTCAGTTAAGTCTTTTTCATCATCACTGTTTTTTGACCATCATACATAAACATTTTCTGATACAATTTCTTTTTTCTCTCAAACCATTTATATTGTGGTAAAAGTTCAAAAAATCAATATCACAAATGACAGACATCCCTGAATGACTTTAATTCCACAACAATTTTGTTGTTTAGTAAAATAAGACTTACGTATGAGTAATTCAGGAGGAAAATGTGTGAGTTGCGTTGAGCCAATCAGAAACAAGGTACATCATTTGCTCAAAGTGTTGACATTTTGCTTGAAATTGGTGGGACAGGTTATGAAAGTGGTCGAGCTGACACAGACAAGATGACAGACGTAAAGACAGTCGGGTTCATCGTCATCTGTTTTTCACTGCTTCATGGTAAGGATAAAATGCTTTTCACAATCTTGTAAATTATCAAAATAGAAAAGGAAGATGATCTGTTAAATAGTCTTTGACTGTCAGAGGGAAAATCTATTTTCATGGCAAGGCTTTAAGAAAGAAAATACACCAGATAAACTTGAGTGAATGTTTGTATTTTTTCTCACTTTATATTCATACAACAGTCAATAAAAAAAGAAAAGTGAGAAATTAATTTTGAAAAAAGCACATGATGATATTTGCCTTGGATTTGAAACACACTGTATATGACTGGACATGAGTTTTACAGGAGTGGTACTTTCATGAAAACTTTATGTTTATGAAAGTTATAAGAATTTAAGTAAACCTTAAAACAAGATTTTACCAAAAAGACTAAAAACTTGTGGGTGTTTTTTTTTTAACAGAATAAGGAAACTGATTTCCTCAATCCAAATTATGTAACCGTTACTGTAGCAAATAAAGCAAAGAGGACATATGTCAAAACCAGAGATGGACAGAATTTTGTCTGAGTGTATGTAAAATCACCTAATATACTGAGCTAAACTTCTTGAAAAATTGAACAATGTCACTTTCTTTGTCTCTTTTGTCTTGGCTCAGATGTTCCCAAATGTGACAAAACAGCTGTTCCCAGCCTGTCAAGTCATTAAGTTAGCAATAAAAAATATCCAACGTCCAGAAAGACTTTCAAAATACAAGCTCAATAACTACTTGGGTATGTTTAGGAAAATATGTCCATCAATGTTTTAAATGGCAAGCTGGCTGTAGCCTAACCATGTAATGTTTTTTTTAAAATAACTGTACATATGTAAATTTTATGACAACTGTATACAACAGATGTGTTGGGCAACGGGCAGTGTATAATTTGTTGGTTCTCAGCACTGTAGGTACTGAGTGTGTGTGACTGTGGACTAGTGTCAGTTCTGTGTATGTATTGTATGTAGGTATGAACTTTTTGTAACAGCACACACTGTATGTACCTGAGACAAATTTCCCTCAGGACAATAAAGTCTATCTTATCTCTTTTTTTTAAATCATGCTTTGCGTTACAATAAGTAAGTTATTAGTACATTAAGTTCACATACTTAATATAACCTATGTATGTAAGTATGTAAGGAAGTATAATCTTCAAATGCAACTTTATAATAGCCAGCCAGATAATGTTTATAGACAGTTCAAAAACTATTATTAGTAATCATTAATAAATTGTTACAAATATCAAGTCCATCTAATGATTCCTTAAAGGCTTACAATTCATTTAATTAACAAACACTTAATATAGTGTGTAAAATGTTGTAATCTGTGCAAGATTAAACTGTTAGTTAACTAATTTAATCAGATTGCAATTGTAATTGTCTCTTATCTGCTATAATACAAAATATAATCTATAAACTAATTGTTTTATATTACACAAAGAAATGATAAAGTAACATGAATTGTATCATTATGATTCATAAATATAATTTTTATTTCTTCATTAACAGTAAATAACAAAAGTTTAATGAACTATCAATGTGCCATTTATTAATGATGGTTATTATAAAGTATTACCAAAAGTGGAGCGCAGTACAGTACAGTACAGTGCTTGTACTGTGTAGAAGCATTTTGTTAAATTATTCACAAAGTGTTTCTCCAGTACAGCACACAAAGAAAGTTCTGCCTTTGAGCAAATACAAAGACTCATAAACTTATTTATCTTGTGAATTTACTTTTTTTTTTTTTCAGGCTTTGTATCAGCATTGAACTGCTCCAGTCCTACTCCCAAATCCTTGTTTGATGCACTAGAGAAGGAATTATTTCCTAAAAAACTACTGCCGCCTGTAAAAGACTTTTCAAATCCAGTGAACATAACCGTTGATATGACTGTGGTGGGAATTATAGGAGTGGTGAGTCAAATAACTATGCTAATGTATCCATGCTGCACATAAACATAAACATCTGTAACTTTACCAACTAACTATAGTGTGAGTAAATTTCATTCATCATTAATAATCATAAACATATCTCATCCACAGAATGAAAAAGACCAGTCCTTGACGATATTCATATGGCAAGTACTGGTAAGTTTTCAGAGCACTGATGAAACATGAACTGATTCAGAAATTTGCCAAAAATCTACTGTCTGTGTCACTCGGTCCCAATCCTAGTGGTTACTACTTAAGACATTTAATTTAAAAATGGGTCGCAAATGTGTAGTTTATTTTTTTGAAGGTACAATATCTATGAAAGGAACTTGAATAGTCCAGGGGGGTGGGGCGACTTTGGTATCAGATCTATTGAAGAATATGGGAGACAGATCGAGAAGCACATCTAAACTCAACATATCTACAGTATGTTATATGACTTTTGATGAAGAAATAAAATGAAAGAACATACTTCAGAGAATAGCATACAGACAGGACCCCTCTGGAGGTGATGAGCCTGAATAAAGAAGTGGGGGACTGGTGGCTTGAGTGCTGGCAACAGACCAGCAGGACCAGAGGATGGTGGCCAAGGCATTGAGGACACTTTCTGGTGTGCAAGAGACAGTCTCTCTCTGGTAGTCATTAATGGCCTTCTTCCATTTGTCTTTAAGGCATATGAGGTCAGAAATCAAATTATACACTTCATCAAAAGGATATTTGTCTACACTTAAAGGGAGAGGAGATTGTTTGATGGCAGACAGGAGTGCTAATTACTGATGATGAACAGGTGTGTAGTGCCACCATTATCGTTATACCATGACTGAAAGAAAGATGGGTTGAGAAATAAACATTTGAATGATTTTTATTCAGAAAAGCTGCAGCTCCCCCATTTTCATGCATTAGTTCAAAAGTCAGTCTTGACAGCGACCTTGATGTAGCGCAGCAACAGCGGTCAATGAAGCAGTCAATGTGTCATCTGTATGGAGCAGAGAGCCAAGAGAGTGACGAGGGGAGACTCTACACCCACACCAACACACAAACACACAGAGAGAAAGAGACAGCCATGCAGGGGAAGACAGGGCAAGAAGGAAACACAGAGGAATAATACAAAGGCGCAGCTTCGGCTGGTCACTATATAAAAACCGGTGGCTTACATTACATAACATTAGCTAATGTTAGCTAATAGTCCAAGTTGATAAACAAGGGACTAATTAAGACAGAGACCGAACTGCTGGTAGGGTTATAACAGGTACAAGGTAATCAAAAATATGGTTGGCTTTTTCTAAACTGTACATCATATTGGTATCGTTCTAGGGGTGGGATATATATGGACTGAGCTGGGATAAGAAGGAATGTGGAACTGCAAGAGTCTCTGTCCCACGGGAAAATCTTTGGGTCCCAGACGTCCACATCGCAGAGTTGTAAGTTAAAAGGATGCCCAGTAGTCTGTACACTTGTTCAACCTTCCTTATAAAACGAGAAATCACATGGTCAATAGATCTTGTCTTCTTCTGGCAGCACATTTCTACAGATTTAGTAGCTATTATATTGTCATAGCCACATATTGGTGTATTATGCTTCTTTCGATTAAACTGACACCACTACAAAAACATTGAATACAGTAAAGATAAGAACTGTGCCCAGTTTTAAATATTAGTTGGTTTGATTAATTATTTGCTATTGTACATGAACCCTATTCTTTTAAAGTATGTATGTACAGTTCAATTTTTAAATTTCAATTCTATTCTATTCTTTTCCAGCATGGACGAGAACAACTCCCCTGAAACTCCCTCTGTCTATTTGTACAACACAGGCCGTGTTTTTGATGATAAGCCGATCAGGGTGGTCAGCTCCTGCAAACTATTAATCTACAGTTTCCCTTTCGATATTCAAAGCTGCTCGCTGACCTTTGGACCATATCTACACTTTGGTAAGCTGGCCCAAAAAATAACCACAACAGAATAAAACCTCATCTCAAAATTTTAAAACCACATTTTAACAAACAAACAAACCAAAATATTTTACAGAAAAGTGAAATGAAATATTTTGCAGAAGGCCATAAGCAACACTTCACACAGACGAGGTATCTAATATTGACAAACTTTTCCTCATTTTAATTTCAGCTGAAGACATAAGGATGATTCAAGGTACCACAGCTGAAGACATCCTGCAGGAGTCCAGAAACGTGATACAGACCAGAGGGGAGTGGGAGCTTGTTGATATCCATGTCGCTCCATCTACCCTGGAGATAACTGATGGAAGCTACTCTGAGATCAAATACTTTGTGAGCACTTTTAGCTTTTTTTAAAATTTGTTTTCTGTATTCACATAAAGAACAGAATCACTGTTACATCAGCTGCGTTAGCTTAAAGAAACTGTGTGTAGAATTGCTGTCAATTTTATTTATGTGATTAATATTTGCTGTCTCAGTAGCCAAGGGATTTTTCATACAACCACTACCATTCTGAAATTTACAAATTATTTATTTGCACAAAAGATCATTTCAAGGCGCTTAATCCGGATCCAAATAATTCAATGCTACGAAAGAAAAAAAAGACAACACTGACAAATGTCATAATTAATAAGAAGTGTCATGGAGCAGGAAGTAGCCTGAATCAATAAGATAAGTCATCAGTGATGTTGCTAGGTATGTGTCCTGCATCTCTGGAATGGAATAGTAAACTCACTATCAACACGTCCAGAGAATGCACCCATAATGCTACAGTGTAAACAACAAATTTGTGTTTAATAAGCCTACTTATGCCATTTTTCTGTAAACACCTGTTTGTGCTGATGTCATTTGGTACCACATTGGTTTCCATCATTTTGACAGGCTATGTCATCAACAAGTTGTGTTTTTTGGACGACTTCATAAAACATACTGCCAACAAATAATGTCAACAAAGTAGATAGACAGTGCAGGGAAAGAGAAACAGGAATAGATGGGGCAGGCTGGTGTATGTGCAGTAAGAGCCCAGAAGTGTAGGTGTAACACTGTTACAAAACAATGTCACAGTATGATGATGTGACATTGTTTTTAAAATAAAGTTTTTAGATATGGGATGTTTTTTTGTTTTTTTAAAGATACATTCATGAAGATAACTAAAATTCTAACCATATAACCTTAAACATACTGTAAGTTTAACACTACAGTTTGTGCCCAGGACCAACTCAAATGAGCATGTGGGGATCCAAGAAACTCCCTGCATTGAAAACCTATCAACATCACTGTAATCAAGTAATTTAAAAAACAAAGTAATTGAAGTAATTAAAAACAACTAAATTAAAAATTTAAAGCAGCAATAACATTTCATGAGAAGAAAGCCTTATTTTCTGGGATATTTCAAATAAGTTCTAAAAAGCGAGGTAGTGGATGTTGTTTTTGTAGAAATAAAAATCATCATAGTAGAAGCATGTAGACAAAAAACACAGGGGGACCGAGCGTAGATCCTTGGGGAACACCAAAGCGCAGAGAGGTCACCAAAAAAGCATCAGAAACTACAACAGAGAAAGTTTTATTGGGGCTGGTGCAGGATGTCAAGATTCGTGGAAAATAAATGTCTCATTTATTAGGAATTTGACCAATATCGTTAAGTCTGACAAAAAGCCATGGGCCTTTGTACTTTTGTCTCATCCTAAGATCATTTTGAGACGTAGGCCTCTCCTCTATGTGGTGAACCTCATATTGCCCAGCTGCTTCCTCATCACACTGGACCTCTTCAGTTTCCTGCTGCCTCCTCAGAGTGTGGACCGCTCATCCTTCAAGATGACCCTCATCCTGGGCTACACAGTTTTCCTGCTCATCATGAACGACCTGCTGCCTGTCACCGGAAATGAAACACCTCTCTTGAGTGAGCGACACCCATGATATAATTAAATTTTTATTTTTAGCTCTTACAATTAACAGTTTCATTTAGCAGACACTTTTATTCAAAGCGATGTACAACACAAGCAAGGATCTAGTCAGGAGAGAAAAACATGAGTCAGTGGCCTGAAGCAAGGTTCAAGTTTGATAGGGTGTAGGTACCCATAGGCAGTGCAAGATGTAATGTGTAGGGTGCATAAGATGCATTGCAGTCAATCAATTGCAGAGGTGTTCTGGAAAGAGCTGGGTCCGTAGTCTTTTCTTAAACACTCCACCACCACAGAACTACAAAAGTGAAGAGTCTAGTAAGCAGTCAAGGACCCTGTTGTGGAGGTTGTATCAGGCATCTTTCATTGTCACAGAGTAGTGAGCAGAGGAAGTGTAGACCCGTATGAGGGAGTTCAGGTAGGTGGGAGCTGTTTTAGCGTAGGTAAGTGTCAGGGATTTTGAATTTGATGCAGGCAACAACTGGAAGCCAGTGGAGTGATCAGAACAGCAGGGTGACATGTGCTGTTTGGGGCTGGTTGAAAACCAGACGTCATGCTGTGTTCTGGATCATCTGCAGAGGTTTGAATGTACATGTGAGGAGTAAGGAGATATTTAGATGAAGGCCTTGCAATTTTTCTTTCATATTTAGATCAGTTTTTCTTAATCAAATGCTATGATTAGCTAAATAATACCTTGTCCTTGTACTGCTCTGTAAATTTTAACTCAACGATCTGTTACCCGCCTGTGATACATAAAGTTTCAATGAAAAATGTATGTTTATTTCTTACCCCTTACATGTCTTTTGTTTACTACAGATGTCTTCTTCTTGGTCAGCCTCGCTCTGATGGTGGCCAGCCTGTTGGAGACGGTGTTCATCACTAATATCCAGTTCAGCTCCAGCCAGTACACTGCTGTGCCCCACTGGCTCAGCGTCCTCGTGTTACAATATCTAGCTGTTGCCGTTTGTCTCCCTCCAAAAAAGAAGAGCAACCGTGTCACAGTCTCCCTTCACCCACCAACTGGAGGTATAATAACATTGTCATTATTTTATTTTAATTATCATTATTTCTTTGTCTACTGGTGCTGCATCTTATTTTAACCATTTTGCAAGCAACTCATTTGAACAAAGTTCTAATTACATTAATTAATACCTAACAACCTAAATTTCCCTTTAAAAGTTAGAGAGAGTAGCATGTCCAGAGGAATGTCCTCGAAACAACTACTCCATTTAAAACAATATTCATTCATTTATAAAAAGAGGAAATAATCTTCATATTTATTGAATTTATTTAATTGTTTGACTTGACTTACAAGCTGTTTCCAGAGCGTTCAACCACATCTCAGGGTATTCCTCAGCAGGATATTCCATGGTGATAGTTCAGTTGTTATCAGGTGGCTAAAATATGGAATTTTGATGCAGGATAAATGATCGCGTGTTATCACATGACACATGAATAATTACTAACATATTCTGGTCACTCACACCACAGAGGAAGATGTTGAGATATGGCTGAAAACTCTGCAAAAAAAGTTATTTAAAAAGCTACTCCACCAAAGTGTGGTTTTTGTGTTATAGTATTTTATAACTCAAGATCAGAGCTGTAAAACTCTTTGTCAGGTTTTATTTGCTATTACTTTGAATAATGTGTTTTGATTGCTTAAAATATTTAGTTGTTATTTAGTTTTTTCTACATTTTAAGACATCTGTCAAACAGCTATTTATTAATTAATTATTCATATTTTGATTGTCAGAACTAGTATTAATATCTGCCTTTTTAAAAATATGTGTCAGGCTGTGATTCACACTATCACTCCTCTCTTAATTTTTGACACTACCCAGTGATGAGTACCAGCATCATCTCTTCAGGAGATCTTCAGAGCATCTGTGATGACACGCCTCCAGAGAAATGTCCTCCGGAGCCGGCCCTGGAGGAACTGAGGAAGCTGAGCAGAGATCTCATGTCCATCCGCCTTCAGATAGACAAACACTTCCAGGGGAGCAAAGCCTCACAGGAATGGCACATGATCGGGATAGTGATCGACCGTCTGCTGTTCGGCATTTACATTGTCTTCATCTCGGTCAGCTTTATAACCATTGTTGCTATGTGGGTCTCGAATAACAAGCACGAACATTGACTTAGCAAGAGTTACAATTACACATTTGATCATCAGCAAAAGTTTGACTGGTCGGCTGTTTATGTACGTCTGAGCTCTTTGCCCTATCTTTAAAGCTGAGCCCAGCCATCTTAAAGAGGCTGTTGTTTCAGTCACTCCCCCAGGCTTGTAACAATAGGTGAAGGTTGGAAAGTAGATCGACTGGTATATTAAGAGCTTTGCCTTCAGGCTCAGCAACAGTCCAGTACTATGTCCACATTACTGCTGAAGCAGCATGACCCACCTACCTCTATTTCACTCTCACTTGTGGAGGAGACCCTGTGCTTCAACCAATCAGTATTATCTTCAACACTCAGAAGTTTTAACTGTCTTGAATTTTCAGTGCAATTTCTAGGAGTGATTCTCAAATGCTTCATACAGATCCCGTATTCTAAAATGTTACTCAGGCACTTTCATACAATGATCTTTTTAGCAATAAAATGTAACTCTAGGCAGCAAATACAGTATAATGGATGTTATTACTGAGTCACTGGTGTAGAAAACAGCAGAAAAAAGTGAGAAAATAAGCACATGGTCCGCCGACACAGTGCACAGCACTGGAGAATGGAACAGATTGTGACTCCCATGGGTGGGGGTGTTGAAAAATAAAATGGGTGAGTGGTTACCAGAGGTGTGGAATAACAAGTCCTACGTTGTCCTCAGTGAATTTAGGATCCATCTGATCATACCATAAATTTTTACAATTGCATTTCTATTCATGAGGATTGAAGGTCCTCAAAAGAGGAGAGATAACCTGTCTATAGACTGGTTTGCAATATAAAAGTTTGAAAACCTCCTTTTCTACTCGAGGTTTGTATAGAATTTGAATAGCTAATGGAGCAACTAAATGTATGTATATTATATATTTGTAATTAATCCAGTTTTGTGTTCATTTGATTGTGTGCATGGACATGGGAGGCAGGAGTACTGAGGGGACTGCAGCACCCCTTAAAACCGGGCATTATAAAATACCATCAATGGATAAACATTTAAATTTAGTTACATTTTGTTTTCCCCTGTATTAGTGGTTTACATGTGTAGGCTAGTACACAAGTGTTTGTGTTGGGACAGAGGAACATTAGTTTACAATTTTAGGTGTTTTAGAAAGCATTTTTCCAGTGTTGCCCAAAAAAAAACTGAATAAACTTGCAGTTCTCATGCATTAGTTCAATGTTGTTGTTGTTGTATTTGCTATAAAATGTATGTAAATTATTGTTACCATCATATATAAGTCATGGCCATTTAAATTAAAGCAAAAACTATGAATGTCTCCCAGCATGTAGTATGAGGTCATTATACCTTATAGACTGAGTTTCTCTCAGCTTCCATGATTGCGTGTGAGTTCTTGTATTTCTCAGGTTGTGGGAACACAACTGACAAAACACACAGTCACATTATGGGGACTTGTTTAAGTGCAAAAAGCGGACTCCTTCAAGCTAAACCAAATTTTAGTAATTTATCTTGGTTTTTAGTTTTTGTTTAAGGTTAGGATTTGTTTTACGTTACAGGTTGTGATTAGGCATGTAGGGGTTGTGGTTAATGTTAATTCTCCAGAGAATTGATGTTAGTCATTTCAGTGTCCTGCTAAGTGGCAAAAACAAGTGTGTATGTGTGCATTTACACTGCAGACAGGATCTACCTTTGCTTTAGACACAATCCGATCAGTGATTGTGGAGGATATTCATCCAACATGAGTTTGTCTCAGCAGAGTATCAGCCTCATCTCAGTTTTGCTCTTAATATCAGGTAATGATAACCTATTATATCACTACTTTATTGTTTGTAGTCATGTATGTGTTTTATTTTCCAGACCGATGCATGTTTAGCTCTGCAACTGAGAACTTCCTTTTTTCATGTGAAAAAATGAGCACTACTGTTGATACCTTAGTAATAATTATTGTCTGTTTCAGGTTTAAATGATCCTTACAGTGTGATCATTTTGATGCCATTTTTTTGTTTGTTTGTTTTGCTCAGGCAAATCTAAACTGACTCTTGCCATTACATATGAGAATATATACATGAAGGAAATTCCTGAAAACATTGATCTATCATGTATATATGCACATATTCATATTTGTGATATATCTGGTATAGTTTTGAATTCAAAATAAAGAAATCTTTCAAGTAATTTGAGTCTTAGGCATGTTTGAAGAATATGTTCAAGTAAGGAATGTCTACTATCAAACAGCATTTGCCCTAAATGCTACATAATGTCAGTATTGTAACATGTTTGGCTTCCAGTTTAATGGTACAGTGATTATTCAAAGTTCATTTTCTGTTACATCCAAATAATTTGGATTTTTTTTTAGATTTTTATCAGATATAAATCAGATAAAAAATCATTTTAGTAATTTTGACGCCAACAAATAATTTTTATCATGGTTTTGTTGAATTTAAACCAGTTGTAAGAAAACAGTGTACATTTTGTTTTATGTGGTTTCATATGGCAGTATATTTAGGAAAAAAACTGATTCCTCTAAAATGTAAATGAAAAAGTTTGAAAGTGTAATTAAGATGTGATTAAAGCAACAGTAATATGTCTTTATAAACTTTTTTTCCCGTCAGTGTCTGTATGTTACAGTAAACTGACCTGTAAAGACGGTCACAGCGGTCCAACCTATGAGTCCATGCAGGCTGTGTTCGACTTGCAGCCCTTCAGACCAGCAGAGAACCTGAGCAACCCCACCATCGCCAACATCTCCTTCACCCTGTACGCTGTCCTGGGT
Source organism: Lutjanus campechanus (assembly GCA_027495735.1). Taxonomy (NCBI): domain Eukaryota; kingdom Metazoa; phylum Chordata; class Actinopteri; order Lutjaniformes; family Lutjanidae; genus Lutjanus; species Lutjanus campechanus. The sequence goes on from JAJHUR010073910.1 coordinate 61,433, forward strand.
GTGGTGAGTTTGTCAGTTTGTGATTTAAGAAAAATGCAATTAGTATCTGCTCTTTAATCCAGATTAAAACAGTTCTGAGAGGGAATGTCTGACTGACAGATGATTGTTGTGATCAATTTGTCAATCTGTGCACACATTCTTCACTGCAAATCATATTAGTGGTCATTGTATGTTTTGTTATAAAACATTGCATTTATGATTTCACTCTAGAGGCAGCACTCAGCTTCAAACAAGGTTCACCTTGTTGTTTACTCTATTTCAGAATGAGAAAACACAGATACTCACCACCTTCTTGTGGCTGCGACTGGTAAGTAATATGAGAAGACATCGTCAATCGATGTAATGCAATCTGATGTCTGCAACCACAGCAGGAAAAATACAAAGATTATAAAATTACAAGGACGCAGACATTTTAATTTTATGTTCAAAATTTAAAAGTGCTTATAGTGATCTATTTTAGCACTTTAATTGTGCCTAAAAAGTTGCACCCATCGGGGGAGCCCTTTCGGGTTTTGGCACAAATCTCAAGCTCTAATCTATTTTATTTTATATCTATTTTGTACTGGAAATTAATTGAGAATATTTGTTGAGTATGGGCAGGTTTAAAGGTGAACAGATATTTACAGGTAGTTTAACTGTGCACTTTTTTGCAGTACTGGCACCATGAGTTCCTGGTTTGGGATCCTGATGAGTGTGATGGCGTCAGCAGGATTTCTCTCCCTGTGAAGAAGCTCTGGTCTCCAGACATCATCGTGTATGAGTTGTAAGTTCTTCAGCTCCCTGAAGGCATAGTATGCACAAACCATCTCAATGTGTCTCTCTCACTGTGATGCTGTTTATTTCTTTCACTTCATCCTCACCCCTCCACTTCCAACCCTCCCAGTGTGGATGATGACGTTTCCCAGGCATGTCCTTACGTCTACGTGAACCACACAGGTCACATCCGCTGGGACAGGATGTTGCGGCTTGTCTCTGCCTGCAACTTGGAGATCTTCAGTTTTCCTTTTGATGTGCAAAACTGCACATTTACATTTGGCTCCTACATGCACACCAGTAAGAACAGGCTACTTCACATTTACACAATCATAAACTCATCAGTCATTGGCTATACAGTACTATACAAACAGAATCTAAAGCTGGCTCGGTGGGTCAGACTGCAATCTGTTGTGCTTTTGGAATCTTTTGCAGGGAATTAAACGCAAAAAAGGTGAATTTATATTGCACTATACAATAGTCTGGCAGATGTTTCCCTCTCTCATGGTGTTTTTGTCCTTCACAGTCAGAGATGTGAGGGTCAGTCCCGCTCTGACATTTGAGGAGATGTCTAGAAATTCGAAGCGTTACCTGGAAGCCAGTGGAGAGTGGGAGCTGGTGGACATACTGGGGGAGACGTCCATCCTCCAGTTTGGGATCGATGAGTGGGACATCATCACCTTCTGGGTGAGTGAAACTACACAGTTTACAACTCTCACATCTGCAAGTAAAACAGCTGCAAAAAAAATGTCTGGCTACCAGACAAAGAACAGCAAAAGCTGTCTAATAAACAGGTTTTGTCTCGTTTGTTTCATCTGTAGGAAACTTAAAGTAAGTGCTCTAACCAGCTGCTTGCTGTAACTTTAACATACTAATTGAGAATGATATTGATCTTCTCATCTAACTCTTGTTGATGCAGCAAATGAGAGTGCTTCTCAAAATGTCTAATTATTGCTTTAAAGAGGCTGTACTAATCTACAGAGGCCAAGAACAGCCATGCTTTCAATTATTTTTTCAATGCCATTATTTCGAGACCATGAGATCAAGTTGATTATTTCATCCTGCACACTGTCTTGAAGCTTGTTGTACTGAAATGTTGTTACTAAACCTTTGATTGCAGCTGTTGTCAGCAAAAAAATACACTGACTGTGCAGCAGACAGACACACTTAGCAACTAGCTGGTGAACATGGTGGAACATTTAGCAGCTAAAGAGAGATTTTTTTCCTGAACTGAGCAGAAAATTGAGTTACAGTAAGAGAGAGAGGGTATGGGAGGATATGAGATGTCCAGAAAAATGGCTGAAAAAATAAATGATAATGTTTCTCTGTAACCACTGGATGTATAAATAGGCAACTAACAACTGACAAGTTTTCCATATAAACTTCAAAATGGTAATATGTCGATGCACAACTTGCGTCTGCTGGCCCTAAAGGACCAAAAAATCACTTATTGCAGGTTTACACAGAATTAACTATAAATAAATAAGTTTCCTCAAGAATAATAATGAACACTTTAACTTGGTGCACATATTGACATTCTTACATGTTATCTATCATTTTCTTTTTCATAAAAGTTATTGATTTGCTTAAACGGTGAAGGTGAGACTCTTCAAACTGGCTGTTGGTCTCTAGGTGGTCATAAAGCGGCGGCCGGTGCTCTACGTGGTCAACCTGCTGATCCCCAGCTCCTTCCTCATGCTCATCGACATCCTGTCCTTCTACCTGCCCCCTCACAGCGTCGACCGTGCCTCCTTCAAGATGACTCTCATCCTGGGCTACACCGTCTTTCTGCTCATCATGAACGACCTGCTGCCCAGCACAGCAAACGGCACGCCCATCATAGGTCAGAGAGAGTGACATAACCTGTCAGAGAGAGTGACATAACCTGAGCGCTAACATAGCCTGAATTACACCGTCAGGATTAGAATCCAGGGTGTAAACAGTAACAAGAAGTTTCTTTTGGCTGTTTTCAGGGTTTATTGCCAAGTAGGTTTTCATATAAAGTGCAAGTAAAGAAGCATAAATGAAAAATGAAAAATATTATGAAAACAATAACAGACAATAAAAGTCAGCTGTTTGGCAACATATTCCCAGGTACAACCTCTCCTGGATGATGATATGTCAGTGTTGTGTTTTCAGCTGCCCCCAAGTGGCCAAAAATATTAATACAGTTTAAAATTTTTCTCTTTGATTCAGTGATGTTGACAAAATACACAACTCTCTGAGGTATAAACAGCTGTTTAACACAGAGATAATAATATCTTAATGTAATTAAAATGGCCAGAATAAAAATCTGGCTGACAGTACTCTGTTTTTTCCAAAATGTTCTGATCAATAACTTGATTTTTACATATTTTTAGCATCATTTTGTATTTACTTTCCAAGATGATGATGGGGACTAAAAATTCATTAGATTGACGATACAGTGTGACACATTTCAAACCTGTTTAATTTAGTTATATCAGTGCATCAAACATCAATTCTAGAAATCGTGCAATTAAAAATTTAAAAAATTGATAAAAAAAAAAAAAAAAGTTATCTCTATACAGGCCCTGATGTCACACCTTGGTATCATCCCAATGATTAAAGGCAGTACCCATATTCAATAATTTTATTTATTGTGCTGCTTATTAGTCTATTGTTTCTTCTTCCTTGGGATGACAGAAACGTAATTAATTTTTAAGGAATGCTGGAGACAGCTAGTGAAATTCTGCAGAGCTCTGTCTGCCCTGTTACACTAGAATTACCTGCAGTAACAGAAAGCAGCCTGCAGAATGTTAGATGCTTAATCTTACCTTTTTGATTAAAGATAAGGATTTGTTTCATAACTCAGTTTTTAAAGAGACCCATGCAATTTATCGATGGTGAGTTTTTGTTAACAGATAATTAAAGTACCATTTTCACAATACAGACGAGTAAGCTAGCAAGTGAAAACATAGACTATAGACTTTTATTAAGGAGGAAATATGTAGTTTTTCCAAAACAGAGTATTGTAGGTCTGTTCAGTTTCTTTTTTAGAAGGGCTAGATTTGAAACATTGTAGTGCCAAGGGGCCGCACGTTTACATTTCCTATGTCTGACTTGTAAAGTTAGGAATGTAAATGTGTAAAGCAATGCAATTATTTTTCAGCCCACTTTATCAGTTTTCACAATTAGAAATCTATGTAATCCTAGATTACAAAGATTACAAAGAAAACACAATGTTGCATTTACATTTTAGTAAAACTTTACAGTAATATGTATTCTTCGATCTCTCTAGGTATCTATTTCTCTGTGTGTCTGGCCCTGATGGTCATCAGTCTACTGGAGACAGTCATCATTACCAACGTCCTCCACCACAGCTCCATGAAATATCAAGAGGTTCCAAACTGGGTGAGGGTGGTTGTCCTCAAACACATCGCCAACCTCATCTGCTACAAATGGCCGGAGGACGTCGAGGCGCCTTCTGTACCACAGAAGGACAAATGTGACAGCTCAAATGGTCGTTCAGGGCCGTGTATTATCCAACCTGGCAGCCAGACACCACCTGCCCAGCACCCAACCAGCAACGGAGGTAATCAAACTCACACTCACACTTGTAAATGACAAATGCTACCATACCACGTTAGGTAACCTCATCCTGTTTTTAGTTAAGTTTCAGATGACTAAGAAGTCTGGGTGTTTTAGTTCTATCTTAGTCAAAAGTGAAGGCTTTTTTTCACATTAGACAAATATTTCACCAGGATTTGCAACAATGACATTTTTCATCCTGTACAATGTGCAAATAGTCTATTGTAACTTTGGACCCTCACTAAGAAACTACATCCAAATTTCTCATTTAAGAGCCAGAAAAAAAGTGTCACACACAGGACTGGAACCCCGGTTATCAGTATGAAAGTTCGTATTTGTGACATTTATGAAACATTAAGAACACTAAAACGGTCAGCTACCAGTGAAATAAAACTTTGGAGAAATGCCTTCACATTAATTAATATGGTCTTTGGAACTACCCAAAATAGCAAAAAGATTGAACAAATTTGTGTTCTGTGAGGTGTTGATGTTTAGCCGTTAAATAATGAGGCAAAAATAGGCCTTAAACGTTAAGACCGAATATCTACTAGTTTTCAACTAGGGATCAATATTTGAATCCTGGTTGGTGCTCACTGGGAAAATAATGTAACGCCACTGCCTTAGTGGTTAGCTTAATATGGCTTTAAAAAACACAACCTAACATTTTGTTAACCTACACCTACCACTGGTTTTCAAATTACTACTTTATCAAATTTGCCTGGACCATTAAAACTTAGGAAATGTCTGACGTTACCTGTTAAAGTTTTAATTATTATGTTGTTGTTATGAATATTTTCCAGTATTCCCCTTTATTAAACAGCATTTTAGTTTAGTTCAGTTGTCTTTTCACTCTAAACAGATCATACACCGTTAAGCTAACATTATCTTTGTCAGTTGTTTCAGGCTAAACAGCTGGTAGTCACCGAGTGTGGACTGTGATCCCTCCTATCTCTTTTCTCCTGTCAGGTACAGCTGCTCTGCCTGAACTGCAGCAGATTTGTCAATACCTGGGCGACCTTCGTGCCCACCTCACCTCGCTGCAGAAGGAGAACGAGCTGCAGGACCAGTGGTGCCACGTCGGATATGTCCTCGACTACCTACTCTTCCGCATCTACCTGCTGCTCATCTCCTGTTACGCCCTAGTCATCATCTCCATGTGGTGCATCTGGATCAGCCAGTCATAACCAGACAGGAGCCGGATGTGAACCAGGACTGGGATTCAAAACACAGACAAATCATAGGATGTCCAAATTACAGAAAAAAATGATTTTTGTAGCTAGAAGGCTAAACAAAACCTCTGTCAACATTTACCAGTTATTGTTTCTGTAATGTTTGTTTAAAGTTCATTTTCTGTGTCTGATTTTGCAAAGACATATCATGTGCATGAAGCACTGCTAGTTTTGTTGCCTCATTTGCTTCAAGTCAAATCTTGAAAGCGTGGGCTATAATGCTGCCGGTGGTGATCATAAATCTGAGGGTAATCCCAGGGTTCAATTCTTGGACCTCAGCTCCATGCAAAATAATGCAAAACATTAATATTGTTTTAATATACTAATGCTTGTACTGCTTGTATATACTAACGTACATTCTCTGTTATTCCTGTTATCTTGTAATAATTAGAATTAATTGCCATTTAATTTCCATTCCTTTATTGAGTGACTTAAAGTTTTGAGCTGGGCTTTCACTGAGCCGGTGTGCAGTGGTTACGACTTGCTCCTGACTTGCTGACATAAACGCAGGCAAGAATAATCTCATGAGATCAAACCAACAGCCAGGTGACATTTTGACCAGAATTTCTTTATATCAAGATGCGTTATTACTTTATGGTTGAAATATTGACAGTCAACCTACAAATTAAACACACCTATCATAATAATGAAACGTGGCATTCTGTCTTCAGTAAATCTTTATTGCTTCAGTTATTTGTCTGAAGATTATTATATACAGCCTCACCTTTATGGACTGGTAACGCCCTCTATTATGTCCTGATATGGGACATATTATTCCTATTTTATGTCTTAGAAGTCATTAACTCAAACATGTATGACACAAGAGGTATTCCCAGTATCTTGATGTTGTTCTCTGTGAATTTGATTAACTTATGCTAACTGCACATATGTTGCTAATATTTTTGTTAATGCAAATCAAATCTTATGTCAACCAAATTTCCTTCTTCCTCCATATATTGTGCACTCATGCGCTTTCACTTCTCAAATGCTTGCACTCCTGGCGCAACTGCTTCTTAAAGGTGATGAGAGCAGACTTTCTGATTTGTTTATTGCATATCTGCCTAAAACACACCCATGAATTAATCAAGGCACAGCTGATAGGTGTATCCTACTGTGTGCTGTAGCTGCAAGGGGCGGAACAGGGCAGGATACCCCTGCGTCCCTGATGCGAGATAGCAAAGGTGGATTTTGATGCACCTTGAATAAATTAAAACCTTTGCGCCATGCACTTTAGTTCAGTGTAAGATAGGACCATAAGTCTAAATTAAGTAATTAAAATCCTATCAGCCTCAGTTGTACTTTGTGTGATGTGCTACTTAGCATGTAAGTGTGCTAACATGTAAATCATCAAATAACTAAAAGGGACAAAGCATAATATTCACACAGTCCTCTGGGAGGCAAACTGACAGCAGCCTGCCCAGTGCAGAGTGTTGTGTTTGCCTTCGTATCAGCTGTCACGAATACAAGAGACATTGTTGAATACAAATCCATCTGACAATGACTGAAAAACCTGTTACAATCCAAGCACATATTATGCAAACCATGATCAAATGAGTTGATCTCTGCAAACAGGAAATACCCCAAAGGCCAAAGACAGACTATGGCCTGTATATTGTAGAGTCAATATTAGCGTCTGCAGGTGGTTCATTTTGCAGATCGTCTCAATCTGATCGAGCAGACTGACGGTTTTTGTTTTGTATTTTGACGCACTGTTCATGAGAAAGGATTAACTGAGACTGAAAATGACTGAGGTGAAGCCCACTGAGCTTGTCTTCATCTTTTTCATGCTGCTTCACGGTAAGGCGGGACATGGTTTTGACTATAGTCACAAAATAAGGAAACAAGATCATCTGTTAAAGCAGAACATTTACAATTTGGTTTTTAACAGGGCTCTTCTGTTAATTCTGGTCCTGTAGAGTGGGACCCGCTTTCAAATACAAAATAATGTTTGTTTTATGTAAACTCTACCCATGGTTTGTTGTCATAAAACACTAAACTTCAATCTGAGGTGAAATACAATTAACTTTTCTCACTATATACATAAATAATATATATGTAGTTAATATATGCAAAAGGTTTCCTCAAATTCCATATATGTGTTTGACTAAATTAGTTTTTCTAATGTTTTAAATAGTTTAGTTTAATCAGTTTCCGTATCAGTTTTAGCTTTTTAATATTATATGATATGGTGGGGGATATTTGTCAGGGGCAAGATTAAAGAAGACTAAGTATTACAATACAAAAACAACATTTAGTGAATTTAGTCAGTTGACTCTCAGAAGACATTTCCTGCATATTTTTATGTAATTTTAATCAGTCTTGTAAGTATATCATTTCAGTTTTTAAGTCTAGCTTAAATGTTTTCACTCCTAATTTGTTGGCTATTTTTATACTAATTACATTTTTATACTTTGTCTTTATAAACTCAGGTTTTGTTGCAGCATTGAACTGCAGTAGCCCAACACCTAAATCCTTATTCAAGGCACTTGAGAAGGATGTATTCCCTGAAAAACTGGTGCGTCCTGTAGAGAAGTTTTCAGACCCAATCAACATAACCATCAGTATCACTCTGGTGGGCATTGTAGGAGTGGTGAGTCTATGCAAACTTTCTCATTAAAGTTTTTAACAGTCACTAATTCTAATTCATAATTATTCTATGTTACTATTAGTATAAGCAAGAGTATTATTACTGGCTGTGATTAATTTTAGAAATATCACCCACAGGATGAAAACTCCCAAACCCTGACAACAGTCTTATGGCAAATTCTGGTAGGTTTTTAGTGCACTAACAAAAAGATGAATAAGTTCTAAAGTCTGTTTCTTAATCCACTATGTGTCTGTTTTTTTATGTGATTATAGCATTGTTCTGTTCTTACCGTGTTAATTTTGGTTTGCAGCAAAATAAGAAAGTCCAAGGAACGAGTTTGCAGATTCTAGCTGTTGGATTTCTGCAATAACTCAAAGTCATTTTCCAAAATTACATGTATGCCTACTATTTTGAAATATTAAATATACTGAAATTTAAGTTAATTGACTTGTTATTGTTTATTAACTTGTGACTAAAGATGTAATTGTGCAAAATGCACTTTTCTTTTCTTTTTTAAATTTGTGTAGTGACACAGCTGAGATGATCGCCATTTTATTGTGTTTTAATATAGGAGTGGGATATATATGGACTGAGCTGGGATGAGAAAGAATGTGGAACTGCAAGAGTCTCTGTCCCTCGAGAAAATCTTTGGGTCCCAGACGTCCACATCTCAGAGTTGTAAGTTAAAGGATAACTTCGGTATTTTTCAACCTGGGCCCTATTTCCCCATGTGTATGTGTGTGTATGATTGACAGCTGCGACTCGTTTTAAAATAGCTGCGGTATTGAGAGGCGCGGATGCAGCCCGCAGCTGCTAAACGAGTTATAACGGTGGATATCGGGGCAAAGAGGTCCGTCAAAGTTTGTGCATTAAACGTGCTTTTTTTCGCCACAGTCCAGCTCACATCACCAGTGTAATCTCTGTCAACAACATGCAAAGCGTCTCTCTTACCGTTCACTCTGTGACGACATCTCACAGGATCTTTGCTTGTAGAAGAATGTC
>JAJHUR010073911.1:0-15267 GCA_027495735.1 Lutjanus campechanus
CTCAGTATATTTAAATATGACCTAATTTTTTTAGTATATGCATAAGTTAGAAAATGTCATCTATCGAGACGTATTGGGCTCTGCAAGATTTAGCATTTAGCCACAATTTTTTGGCAGTGTGGAAAAGTCTTTGATCTTTATGTTGCTAAATCAAAGTTGCAAACTTAACAGTATTTGTATTTTTCATATTTTATTTATTCGGTTAACTAAGTCAAACCAGCTTTATCTTTTGCCCCTGGGGGAATGGTGACTTGTTCTCATGACCTGAGTATTTGTAAAAATCTTGGCTATAGTCCTATGGCCATACTTAAAAAAAATTGTTGGTTAGAGAAACATTTTGCATCGATGTTCATCACATCATCATCACAAAGGAGGACAATCACTCTCAGAATGACAACGAGAAGTTGCTTGTCAGGAAAATGTAACGCACAGATCATTTAAGCATTTGAACAACAGACAGTCTCACAATTCAATACCTCTCTTCCAGGGGTAGGTAGTAATGAGTTCCCTAAAAACACAGCATGTCCCTGCAATGTCGCAGTTGTACTGTATTATTTGTGACATTTTTGCAACATTAAATTTACAATGTTATGTTGCTGCTACTTGTTGAAATGTTACAATGTAACAGGTATTCTGTGGTATTTTTGCAACGTCTGTTCAATGTCCTCTGTACGACATATCCTGTACTTTATGTAATGATGTTGCTGCAACATTACTAAAACATCAAGACATCTCCAAAAAGAGGTGGAAATGTTGGGACAACATTCCAGTGACATTTAAAATAATGCTGGCGACAACACTCTTGATAGGTTGCTACAAAGCTACAATGTCCCAAAAGTTATGTTGCATCTACGTTCCATCCAGGACTTTGTGTTAGTAGGCTTACAAGTTGTAACACACAAGTAAAAAAGTAGTTCTTTTAAGGAACAAGATGGACCTTCTCTGTGGGGACAAAGCATGCTTGACCCACCTCAAAACGGACTGTAGTGACATCTTGCTGACTGTGGCCGACCCATAAGCACGGGTTGTGAGATTCTACTGTGAGATTCTGTTAGCTCGTGTCTCCTGAGAGCAGAGAGAAAGATTTTCTTTAAAAAAAAATCTCTGTGTGTTCAGCTTTCAGTAATTGTGTAGCTTATAACTGAATCTAATGATAATAAAAAGTAATAAGGTACTTTTATTGTGAATCATTTTGCAGCTGCTCAATTTGAGCTAAGCTTGTCTTGAGTTAAAAGACACACACCTTCAAGCATAGCACTGTTGTAATAGAGATGCGAATCCCTGCCATGCTGGGCTGATGTACCAAGTCAAACTAAGTCAAGCCAGGCCAGCACATGTATATGAAAAAGGGGTAATAGAAAGCAGCTGCTGTTACTTGAGTAAGTCTATAGATTTTTAGTACTCTGCTACCCCCTCTACACATTGGCACACCATGCCAATGTGTAGAGTCCTTTATGAAGCAAAGTGATAAGGAAGGATGGGCTGGTCGGGGTTGATGTACAAGCATGCGACCTGCAGTTAATATTGACCTTTCTAATAATCCTAAACTAGATAGAGTGATATAGAGAGAGATAGATACTTAGATATGTACAATACATGTGTAGGGTTAATGCATGCATGTTTTGGTTCATTGGTTAGAACAGTGAGCTGCAGACATGGAGGCATGCATCTGGAAAAGACAAGACTCCTCTCCTCACCACAGGCCAGGCCACTCCACTTGAGCTGATTGATTTCCCATCAGTTCTGTATCCCTGATAACTGCATGCCTGGAGGGCTGCAATGGCTCCAATATTTCACCGCTATATACCCGCAGAGCCACACTCTGTTTAAAGCATGCTTTTCAATGTGTGGAACTGTGTGTGTATGTGTGTGTGTGTGGAACAGCATGAGCAGCTAGCTATATGGTGACATTTGTGGTAATGACATGCCAAACATTTCAGCATGTAAACAGGACAGAATGAGGCTTTGCATTCTGCTCCAGCTCTCTTTCTTCTTGTCAACAAACCTCCACTGTAGCAAATTAGCTGAGCTGGTGGTGAGAAAATACCCACAGTCCAAACAGTGATAAGGAAAATCCACAATGCAGATGGTGCAGAATATTATGATATCATAACACCTACAACACGTCTCATTCGACACGGGCAGTGATTGGTCAGAATCCACATCTGCACATTTGTTTCCTCCACCAGCAACACTCTCAGATTTGAAGCCTTTGATTTATAAACGTCCAGCGTAGCTATTGCCGCTCTGCTTTATGAGATGCTGAGCAGATTGCCAAATTGCCCTCCGACAGAGAAACTGCCATTTAAGGGTGGCGGTGATTTTTTTTAACGCTGGATCTAATCATACATCAGCTCTTACCGTGTTAAAGTGTGCCACAGACAGAAAGATAAACTTCTTATCTTCCATTCACGGCAATTTGCCTCTCTGTTGGAATAACAGCAGTTACTGAGCTCTAGCTGTGACCCTTACCTAGTTACCTTTCCAATTTGTATTCTTGCCAAAACTATTACACCTTTTTTTTTTCCTGTGCATAATATTATCTCTGAGGATGCTACAGACAAAACCTTTCAAACAGCTGGATAATTGAAGGGATGTGAAACGCTCTGTAGCTGCTTTCTCCAAGATAAAACTGCACAAATGTTTGCCCCACTGCCTTCTTACATATAAAATGACCGTTTATTCTCAGACTTCTTTTAGCTGGGCTTGGATAAAAGCTTGATTAACACTTAAAAAGCCAATGAATTTACTGGCTCCTCAGGGAATGCCAACAAATCCTTAATTGAATAGGTTGGGTGTGTGAGCACTACGTTTTTCCCTGATTTTTAAAACCTCTGGTTTGTGCAGAAGTGTGTCACAGAGTCGTCGAGGAGGGGGTTTTTAAAAAAAAGATTTAGATTTTTATAAATCTCTTGACAATGGGAACAAATCATGTGTTGCAATAAAAAACCCTAAAATTATTAATACCAACACTTTAATTCCAGTTTTTTGGTGAAAATATGTTCTTTAAGGAATTATAAATGAAAAATATGTCATTTATGAAATGTTTTTATTACAAACCCTCAAAATCTAACAACAACAATAGCTACTGATAACATAGGTATAAAAATGTGTGATTATAATCATCCTTGCTTTAAAATCCATTTTTTATGAAGATGTTGGCCCTTTGAAGTTGTGTCCCAGATTTCCATCAACTCTGTCAGATTTTTTATAATGATTTAATCAGTCATAAAAAGATTTAGCTATACCCTAACTTCCCCTGTTTCACTTCCTGGTTTTAAAAAGGTGGGAATACCGCTCAAGCATGGAAAAACTTTCTATTTTTCCAACAAATTCATGAAATGTTATTGCTATCAGTTTTGTCAAAAACACAACATGTCAACTCTGTAGACCATCTAAATTAAAGCTAACTAAATATTATGGTTTTAAAATGTGTATTTTTGTGTGTATTAGTAATAAGAGAACTCTTATGAGCAGTAAGAGATCACCTAGCAACCTTAAATAGCCACTCACTACGACTATGCTGTGAACAAAAAACCCCCCATTTAGTCAACTTCGTAAGATGTCAACTCCATCAGATATTCCATCTGACAGAGCTGACATCTACATTTAGTAGAAATTAAATCACTAGAATGTTGGCCTGTCACAAACGTTTAAGATATATTTTCCCAGCAAAAATATGGTTTTGTCAGAAATGAATTAAATGAAATGGCATTCTCATCTTATTTGACCAATCATGGATTTACTTTTAAGTAAAGTTTTCTATCTCAGTTTTGGCTTCACTTTGGTGCTTCTGGGTACATATACTCTGCGTGTGTGTGTATTTGCATGTGTAGTGATTAGAGAGAGAGGCAAGCAAAGTGGTGCCAGTTTTTTTTTTTTTCAACTGCTGTGCTTACATTAGCATAGATCATGCAGCAATCCATAATACATGGCTCGTTAACAAGGTTGGTATTTTTGATCCATAATTAAGGAGTATATTTTCAAAGAGTTTCCAGAGTTAAACATGTGATGGCTGCAGGCTGCTTTCCCCTCTGCCACTCCCAGGCCACGTTATTGTACAGTATGGTAGCTATTGATTCACCGTGCCATTTGGCTATTGATTGGAGTGGACGCCATTATGTCAGGGAGATTATAGCCCTCCGAAGCACAGTGATTCTGAAGTGGAAAACCAGTGGCTGAGAACCGATGAGATGAGCTGAGTGCTTACTGCGTCGGATGCAACAGCAGCTGTGTTTCAGCTAATGACATAGAGCGAAGCACAGCAGCACAGCACAGAACCGCAGCTTAGCGTAGCATGGCACAACCTGGCCCGGAGTAGAGCCGAGCACAGCAAAGACAGAGCACTCTCATTTCTCTGGTTTCTGTCTGTGCCAAAGGCAGCTATAGAAACACACCGGGGAGTGAAAAATCACACTGACTATTCCGGACACACAGATTTTTTATTGGTGCAGCTCATTGCAGCCTAATATTCTCTGTGACAGCCATTGCCTCCCAGATTGTCTTCGGTTGATCATTCAAATTGACCACAATTCACTCTGCGGTGGGGTGAGGGGAAGGGGGAGGGGTTTTCCGAGGCCTAGGATGATTGGGAAAGGGGGTTGTGGAGTGAGCAGGGTGAGTGGGTGTTCACCGCCTCGGCCTGCTCTCTGTGCTTTCACACCGGCCCGTCATGTAGTTATGGCAATATTGAATTTAATTGCATTTTCTAGCAAGGGCCTGAATTTTAAGAGACCCATAAATGGAATTCCAAGCCTGTAGTAACATGAGCTGCTGTGCAATAAGCACGTAAAGTGCATACTCATGAAAAGCAAGTCAGTTTGCAATCTGTGTAATGCAAAAAAAATTTAAAGCAGAGTCCATCAACCTGCTGTGTCCTGGATGCCAATGAGGGCTCGTAACTGCTGACCCTTAGGGGGTGTGCCGCGCCTTGTTTTTCAATGAGACAGTGCACCAGTTAAGAGGTAGTGCTGCAATGATTAATCCATTAATTGATTAGTCATCAATAGGGTTGGGCTGATGTAAAAATCTTGAAGGAAGTTTGACATTAAAGCTACCACAAAGAGTTTTTAACTGGTTATTTCTATGTAGTTGTTCTTAATGCCTGCCACAAAGGTCAGATTCTCCTTGAAATCAGATGAAATGTTTACATTTTCACAGCCAATGTTACAGTGAGTAGTATGTTAGCCAGTTAAAAAAAAGAAGGAGGAGGAGACTTGCATTTAGGTAATTTCATTTTTGACTTAATATTTTGTAGAAAAACTACTGCTTTTCTCCACGGGGGCCTCCAAAGTCAACTAAATATAAAAGCTCCTTTAAGCCAAATACTGGACAGGACCAGTAATGCCGACTTTGACCACTATGTGTCGCACATGACTCAGCTGCTCCTGAATGGAACACAATTGCAGCCCATGAATTAGAGTAACAAGTAGCAAGTTTACCACAACCAGTTCCTGTAAACGTTTCACAATAAAAGCTTTGTTAAGAAACGATTCTGTCCACTAAAACACCAGAGGGCTTTTAATTTAAAAAGGATACAGGAAGTGTTGAGTTTGTATTAGCAACAATAATGCAGCAGCTGGGAGCAGACCAAAACAGTGCTTTGTGCTTACATTTCCACCTTCTACATTACTGAGTGCACTGGCAGCCTATAGCTGGCTAGCTACCTCGCTAACATAGCAATCAGTCAGGGAAAGGCTTATATCAGTTATACTGAAAAGAGAAAGTAGGCTCAATGTTTATTAACTTTCCAGTGATGTATTTCACAAGCTAGTTAACAACTTAGCTCTGCAGTGCCATCTGTGTAGCTGTGACTTGTACTCTGTTACATGAGCTTCAGTGACCGCCCACATTTCCCATGATGCCTTCTAGTGCTGGAACACATAAACAAACTTCACAAACAACTAGTTTTTCAAGTTTGCTGTTTTGTGTTCCAAAATGCAAATATTACTTTTTGTTTGTGTTTGGGATGTGTCTGTTCAGAACATTGTGGTTTATATCATTGGTAATAGTCATTTTTGGGCTGTATTATAATTAAAACCTTCAGTGAGGTGGCTGTTACATTTCTCGAATCCAAGTGTAGTTCACATTATTGTGCATCAGAATATATTGTGCTTTAAGCATCCCTTTCATCTCTTTGACTTGTACCATGATGATACATTAAAACAAATGCCGGTCCAGTTGGTTAGCACCAGATCAGACTGGTAGAACTCGAAACTGACCCATACTGATGTTATCAACTATTAAAAGAACAGTCAGCTATTTTGACATGCTGCTTTATTGACTATCTATATGGGTTTTTGTGGCACCTGTTTAACTAAGTCAGTCCAAAAGTTGATCTTGCAAGTTTATAATCCTCATGTATTGGAGTATAAATTTGAGGAATATCTAGCAAATAGATATTTGACAAAATATTTGATTAACCTTGATTAACAAATTAATGATATCTTGACAACCACAAGTCAAAACAGGAGCCCAAATGGTTGGTCAATAAATCATTAATCCCCAGAAAATAATTAAGCAACTATTTTGCAAATGAATTAATCTTTTAAAGCTATAATATGTACGATTTCTGCATTACAGTGTCACACTAGACAACAAAAACACTAGACGTGTTATATTCTTTGCTGAGTTTGTGTACTTACATTATCTCAGATTATTCTAACAATAGTCAAACCCAGAGAAATATGTACTTTATTCAAGGTAACGGTGTGTTTCCTGCTACTTATCGCTAGCTAGTTGTTAGTTGCTACAGCTTCAGGGAAAACACAGGATAGGTCCCGATAGATCAGGATATGTTGGATATGTCAGAGAGTGAGGATGGAAGTCAGTGAATTGACTAAAGGTAATGATAATGTAACCTTGTCCAATAACATGAATTATGTCTGAGTCATGCCAGATGGATTTTTATCTGCAAAAGTGGTGGTTTAACGTGAAAAAACAACTCACATGATGCCATGCTACTTCACAGACTGTACACAAAAACTTCAAACTAGCAGTAGAATTTACATACTGTGAGTTTAAGTCATTCTTCTTTCGTTTGACCTTATCAATTGTGAATATTTACAACTGTTTTGTGTAGTTGTGGTTGTAGTAGTAGTTGAGGATTTATATATAGTTGGAAACTGTACTTGTTTTTTTTTTGCTACTGTCTGATATTTCATATAGAGTTGAGCTGCAACAACTATTCGATTAATTGTTAACTTTTAAAATGATTACCAAGTATTGTGATTATTGGTCTGAGTAATTTTTTAGATTGAATGTCAAATGAATGAATGTCAAAATTCTCTGATTCCAACCTCTTAAATGTGAGTATTTTCTGGTTTCTTTAGTTCTCTATGCAAGAGTTATTTGGGTTATGGACAAGCAAGACATTTCAGGGCATCATCTTGGGAGACAGTGATAAACATTTTTTAAAACTTTTTGGACATTTTATGGACAACTAATCGTTTAATCAAGAAAATAATCATCAGATTAATTGATAATGAAAATAACTGTTTGTTGCAGCCCTATTGTGTTGCAAATGACCATAGCTTTGCTTTTATTGTATGAGAAACGCCTCCAGATAAATGCCCTGAATCCAGTGTCTTCTGCGCCCTCCATCCCTGGGAGTTTCATTTCTAACGAGACAAAGGCAGTTTAGAGAGAGGTAACGGGCAATTGTGTGGCCTGCCCTCTGTAGAGCCACTATTCAAATTCAAATTCATAGTCTGTTTATTGGATAATAAATTGAGCATGAAAGATTAATTTGCATTTATTTCATCATCCCCATGATATAGAGCAGCAATTTCTATACAGTAGCGTCCAGAGCTTAATAACCCTGAGGCAAAACTGGCATATCAAAATGTGCGTTCTTTCTTTTAAGGACACTGGAGTAGAGCCCTGTGGCAACATATCCACTATGATTCACACTTCTTCCTTCCTCCCACTAAATTCTTGTCACTCACAGTCTGCGAACGACATATCAGACACACTTAACACCGAGCCGAGAGTTATCACACATTCACTGCAATCAAAATCCTAATGAACATCATTAAAATCAAGGCTTTAAAAACTGAGGATTACATCACTGTGGGTTTACACAGTCGGGGTGTGTGTATGCTTATTTGTGTGTGTGAGTGAATGTGTGTTAAGGGCTATCAGAGCCTGTTAGAAGTGCCCTAGGCAAAAAGCATGGGGGTCACCTCTTATTCAAAGCAGGCCTGACATGGGCATTTTTCTTCCTTTACATTTTCAGAATTAATTATTTTGTGCTGCAGCAGACAGTTCAAGTGACGCATGGAGCCAATGAGAAAACGAACGCTGGGTGGCCACATCAATTTCAAGCACCCGTCTGGTAACCAAAAGGTCACATGTTTAATCCCAGCAACAGCTAATGTGCTGCTGGGATTACAAGGGTGTCAAATAAATAAGTCCTTGAATGTGACAGCATTTACCAACACTTGAGACTTTAGGGTTATGACTGTGGCTCCAACCAATGATCATTTTCTTCATGGATTAATATGGTGATTATTTTCTTGATTAATCAAAGCCATTTGGTCCATGGAATATTTAAAAATAGTGAAGAATGCCATTACAATTTCTAGCTACATATAATTATAAAAACTATTGTAACCAAGGGATAGGAACCAGGGCTGCAGCTAACACTTATTTTCATTAACAATTAATCTGCCAGTAGTATTCATGATTAATTGATTAAAAATTTAGTCTCTAGAAAATCTGTCTATCCAAAAAAAAGAAGGAAAAGAAAAAATGAAAAATGCTCATCGCAGTTTCCTAGAATCTAAAGTGATGTTTTCAGATCACTTATTTTGTCCAGTCAAGAGTTCAAAGCCCAATACTTACTTACTAACTTTTGGATTATTTCAACATGAAACACTGAAAAAAAGCACTTTATACTGAAAAAATGGACACAGCCACAAAAAAATGTGTTCCGCATATATTCCTTTTTCTCCTTAAACAGCTCAAAATATTTTGAATGCACATAAAATGCATTTTGGCAAAAGCTGGTTAAATCAAATTACCTTTACAAGAAAAGTACTGGCACAAACCACATGTGAACTGTTCTATGTACTCACAACATGTGGGCTGCTGGTTCTTTTTGAGTAAATTTTTGTTGCTGCTGTTTAAAAGAATTTTTCCAGTTTAAAAATTGCCATATTTTAACAAAGTCATCAAAAATGTAAGCAAGAAATCCTTGACAATGCATGTTTTCAAACAAAGCTAATTAAATCAAATCTGATTAGGTAACCCTTAGTACATGTAATTCATTATTACCCAACCCTGTTTATTATCATAAATGAGAAAGAAAAGCAGCAAATCCTCACATTTAAGAAGCTGATGATCAAAATATTTAGCAAAAAATAGTAAAATTAACTAACTGATTATCATTGCAACTCTCAGTAGAATTAAAACATTTGTGGCTGAAAAATTACTTAAAAGATTAAATATGTAACATTTAGGAGGATCATTTGGCAGAAATGGAATATAATATTCAGAGGTACGTTTTCATTAGTGTATAATCACCTGAAAATAAGCGTGAAAATGTTTTCACGACCTCAGAATAAGTCGTCTTTATCTACACAGACTGTGTGTCTTCTTCTATGGAGTCCATGTTGCACTGCCATGTTTCAAGAGTAACTTAGACAGGACAAACCAGACACTGGCTCTAGATGTGGCTGTGTGTTTTTTGTGAGTTTTGCGCCCACCATATGTTCTCTTATACACTTGGTAGGCGAGTTGGTTGCAATCTGCTATCTCACGACTAAATCCTACACACTGGTCCTTTAAACAGTTAATTCATTTAAAAAACAGTTGCCTATTCATTATCTAGCAACTAACAATTAACTGATCAATCATTTGAGCTCTTATTTTGACTTATGATTGCCAAGATATAATTATTTGGCCAATCAATCATGTCAAATACATATAAGCTAGATATTATCAAACTTTTATTCCAATATATTTTGGTGGATAAACTAATTATCTTGTCAATGTACATATGGATATGTATAGAGCTGTAATAACTAATCAATTATTTGTCAAATGGCAAATCAATCACCAACTATTCTAACAATTGTGGTATGAGTTTTTTTTTTTTAAAGAAAAAAGTCAAAATTCTCTGATTCCATCTTCTCAAATGTGAATATTTTCTAGGTCCTTCACTCCTCTGTGATGGTGAATTGAATATCTTTGGGTTGTTGTCTTCATTTTTCTGACATTTTATGAACTAGACAACTAATCAATGAATGGAAAAGGAGAAAATTTGTTGTTTCTTTAGTCCTCTGTGATGGTAAACTAAATGTCTTATCTTTGGGTTGTGGTTTTGGACAAAATAAGACATTTTACAGTGGTCATCATTTTTAACCATTTTCTGACATTTTATACCCTAAATATAACCAATTTCATGGGGAAAACGGTCAACAGATAGAAATGAAAATAATCTTTGTCTGTAGAACTGGCTATTTATCATACTCCAATACATCAGCATGATCGTGGATAAACTTGCAATATCAACTTTTGGCTCACTTTGTTAAACAGGTGCCACAATAACCAATAAAGAGGGTCTATACAGCAGCAGCCATTTTTTCTGCTGAAGTGCCATTGAGCACAAAAAAACTGAACCCACAGGCTGTCCACTCATAGAAATCAAGCTGGATTGGTTGCAAAATTATCTTATATAATACAAATGTGCAGGTTAAAAGGGAGGAGCGGCTGTCTTGTGCTCATTATCAGAGAGTCTGTCTGAAATATCGGTGTGGTGAGAAGGCACGGGGGTCGTGAGGGTTGTATATTTTCTTAGTGACTGCGAGCTGCTGGCTGCGTGCCTGTGGGGGTGGTGTGTGTGTGTGTGTGTGTGTGTGTGTGTGTGTGTGTGTGTGTGTATTGGGTGGTGGTGGTGGGGGCCTCAGTCAGAACATGGATGGGCTGATTATCCGCGCAGACCGGAGGCACGAGCCGCGCTGACTCTTCAAAATAAACAGCTGCCTTCATTAAAACTGACGAGGGCGGACGACACCACAACACGAATGATAATGATAGTACAAAAATATTAATGTTTATGGAGTACTTTAAAATCATCTGCCACATTAGACCACATGGATTCACTATTTGCTGCTGCAAAGCGCCAAAATACACTGGTTTAACATGGAGAAGAGTCACAAACTAGATTCACAGGGTAAAAAAAAAAAACTCATCTGAACTGAAATGAATTCACCCCAACGTAAGACTGTTTGCCATTCGGAATGTCTGCTCTTCAAAGCAGCGTTGAGACAAGTCGTAGCACGTTCAACATATTGTGGAAGAGTATTTTCTTTTTCTTATAGCCGCCTTTTCCAAGACTAACATGAAAGACAGGAGCTCCTCAACTCTGCTGGCTTACCTCCAGTGGTTGGTTAGTCGCTGTCCAGGGTTCTGAAATCCTTAGCGTCCGTCCAGGGTGCTGAAATTCTTACTCTCCGTCCAGGGTGCCGAGTGATCAGTCGCTGTCCAGGGTTCTGAAATTCTTATTCTCCAGGGTGTTGAAATGTTCAGTCGCTGTCCAGGGTGCTGAAATGCCGAGTCTCCGTCCACTGTGCTGAAACGCTCAGTCGCTGTCCAGGATGCTGAAATGCCGAGTCTCCTTCCAGGGTGTTGAATCGCTTAGTCGCTGTCCAGGGTGCTGAATCTCATTGCAGGCTCCGGAGCGAGGCTTTGTAAATCCGCTGCGAGGAGGCGCAGAAAACGCCGGTCCAACAACTGCTGCCCGCCGTCAAGTTACGTTAAAGAAAATCCCATTCCCAGCCGCGTGTCCAACACCCCACACACAGCGCGAAAAATGTCTGAAACCGCGATGTCAAATGTTTGAATCTAAACCAGAGTGACTGTGTTGAGCCGTTTTGGCAAGTGTCTAACTGCTGAGGCTTCTTCGCTATAGTTGCTTCTTCCTCCGGATAGGCTCAACCAGATCTCTCTCTCTCTCTCTCTCTCTCTCTCTCTCTCTCTCTCTCTCCCTCCCTCGCTGCTCTCTCTCTCTCTCTCCTATTCTCGCTCTATCAATCACTATTCAATTCAAATATGCCAGAGTGACAAGAGGGAAACCAATAGCTTCCAGGATCCTATACAGGCTGCAAAAGGCACGAGGAAAATGACTGCCAATAGTTAAATAGAAATCATTTAGCATTAGCTTTATTGGCAGTGATGTGATAAAGAAACGTTCTTTTTTTATATACTTAATTCAATGTGACTGTTCCGGAAAATTATGTCCCTGCTGCATATATAAGCTGTAAGATGAACAGCGAGGAACATGTTCTCTCCATCTCTTTCTATCTCTGTTACACACACACACACACATGCACACTGGGGAATTGAATTGAATTTATGGTCAATTTACTTATGTACAGGGAACAGCCATCTGTTTCGGCCACCTCCTGCCCCGCCATGTTTGTCTTTTGTTTTTAACAGAGCAACAGTTTTCTACTGAATATTCTGCAGTAAATGCAGTCAACAACACTGGTGGTAGGATTAGTCATGAAAGAAAAGAACTAATGTGGTAATTAATTTGGGAAGGGTGCCATCTAAGAATTACTATAGTCCCTTAATGGCAATATTATAAGAATTAGTGATGTCATAGGAGATCCAAATACCATTAACTCACACAGTAGCTTGTATGGGAGCAGCAATACTACAGTGGTTCTATAGGATAGTGGTCGACCGATGTGGGTTTTTCAATGGCTGATGTGGATATTAAAAGAGCAGGATAGCCGAGGACTGATACTTTTTATATTTTGTTTATATCACATCATATACCCTGTTTATACATGCATACCAGTCTCTCTACATAATATATCATTTTTTAAATTTTACTTCATTCTATTTTAATTCCAAATAATCCTTCATAGCTCTAATTTGCAATTATCCTGTACAATATACTATATATTTACACACTAAAATCATCCTGTACAATAATATCTTCGTACTGTGAATCACCCTGTGAATTTTTGTTGCTTTTATTCTGTGCAATCCCAACCTCTGTATCTGTATATTATTATCAATTTATCAAGGCAGTATTATTTAGTCAAAAGTTTTGACTTACCTTACCATGAACTTAGATGAGAAAGTGCTTCCAAACTTTTGACTGGCACTGTATATATATGTTTTTCTCTTAGTATAATGCTACTCATGTGTATATTACAACATGTGTGCAATGATAATGTACAATTATCCATATATATCTGTCCATATATATCTATATATATCTGTCCATATATCTCCATATATTTGTATACGTGATAGGTGTATGCAGTGTATATAGTATGTGTGTATATTTAAAAAAATCACATTTTTATTCTTTTATATTTTATATTATTATTATTCTGTTTGTATTCTATTTATCACTCACAACCTTTATATACCTGTACTTTCGATCCTTGAGCTGCTGCAACATGTGAATTTCCCCTGTGTGGGATCAATAAATCTGATCTTATCTTATCTTATCTTATCTTATCTTATCTTATCTTATCTTATCTTATCTTATCTTACCTCGTCTTATCTTACCTCATCTTATCTCATCTTCCACTCTAAACTGGATTAAAAGATGGATAAAGTAATGTAAATAAAAAATTTTTGGCAAGTGCACCCCATCTTGTTCCAGTGTAGAACGTGACGTCATGGGGTTGCTTAGCTTGAATGTCCTGTATTATTATTACCTCACTAATGACAGTACTGACAATCACTAAATAAATAGAAAATAAGGAACCCCAAAGTAAAAAAGTGACGTAAGTGGGGAGACTTTTCTATTGCCCCTGGTTGCAGTAATGCAACCAGGGGCAATGAATTAGAAAGAGTCAAAAACCAAGAAATGATTCTCCACTTTCATGTTTCGCCTCTTAAGGGAGAGCACAGAATATAGTATATCAGAAGCGACAACATTCAACTGTAGTATTCTGTATATTATAACATAATATATAGTATATTTCATTTGCATACATTTAGAATGGGAGAAATGTGTTAACATGTAGAAAAGATTATGGTAACTGCGGACATTTAAGAAAATATTTACAGCTGGATGAATAAGAATTACAGTTCAGGGCTTGAAACAAACTTTTTCACCACCCTCCCAAAACTCACAAGGGGGAGCACTAACATTGTTCCACAGCAGCCACACTGACAAGGCTGCCTGCAGATGTGTCTGCAGACATTTTTTGTTTATTGGCCCTGTGAGCCCAGGTATCAGCTGATTATCTCAAAATTCCAGATAATCAGCCTGATTAACTGACCAACTGATTAAGCACTTTAGGAAATGAAGATGAAAACTATAGTCACTGTTATCTCACAGACACCGAATAAGTCAGTGTGCATTATTAAATGCAATATGAAGCTTGATGAAACCTGCTGTTGAGGATCAAAGTCAAAGCATAAGACTGTAAGAATATTACGTGATAGACCGACTGTAAGACATTAAAATTCTACCATGCAAGAGATGGTAATAAGCTCTAAATTGAGTACCATGGACTCAAAATAAGTGACGGTTCTCTAGCAATATTATAGGAGATGAAACTGTAAACTAGATTAAGTGTCAGTCAGTGTGTAGTTATGCTAGTGGCTCTGTGAGGCTGTACTTATTCACAGCTGTTTCTGAGCTAACACTTTCTATGAAGACCACCTCTGGATGTAACTTTTACAGAGGCTGCATACAGATCTTGATGGTTTCTTAACATATTAACTCATTGCTTTCATCCCATAAAGCTTGATACAATGTATTTTGTCTTTTTTTACTTGGAGCGTATCATATAGATTTTTGGGCTTTTTTAATGATGCAGCATAGATTAATGAAAATACATTAAACTTAACTTACTACTGGCAATGAAATGTTATGATGAAGCATGCATTACAATAGATACATCAGTATGTACTTCACTTTACTGAACACATAGAATGGTGCTGCATGGACCATTATAGCACACTCTGAGTCCTTACTGATTGTTGAGGGGTGTATAGGTGAGTGTAGGTAGTCATAGGTAGACATGAGAGGAATGCAGACGCACAAAATCTCACAGTCTTGGTACTACTGGACTTAAGCGCTGCTTTTGATACAGTAGATCACCACATTTTATTGAATAGACTGAGGAACCTGGTGGGCCTCTCTTGTGCTGTTTTTAACTGGTTTCGCTCTTATCTCACAGATCGATATTTCTTTGTAAGTATGGATACATGTTCCTCCAGAACACATGAAATTAGGTGTGGGGTCCCTCAAGGGTCAATTTTAGGTCCAATTCTTTTTAATCTTTA